>CABHPP010119617.1:4449-40875 GCA_902168425.1 Peromyscus attwateri
GGGGGGTGTTATGTAATGAATAAATGTTCTTGTAGGGAAAATACTTAGAAAGTCATAATCTTCATCATATTTTCCCCAAGCTCAGATGTTCTTGCAAACTTGTCCAGTGGGAGGATATGTGGAAGGTTGAGAAGGCAGGCAATGCCCTCTCTCAGACCTGAAGACCTTTAAAAGCCACCCAGGGTCTTGGTCTTGAGTCCAAAGTCACTTGGTTTCCTAGAACCCTTGACTCTGACAGGAGTAAATGCTCACCCTGCCTTGCCCTTCCTTCCAATGGTTCCCCCCCAAGGGGATGTGAAAAGACTGGAGATAGGTGATGAGAAAGTTAACCATGAATCAAGGCACCTGTAGCTCTCACCCTGACCCAGCACTCAGGATGACTAGCATACCAACTACATGTACACAAAAACAGCTCGGTTTGCTGTTCCTGGGGATGTGAAACACTTTCCACTTAAATTTAGTCCATTAAGGTCAAAGATGCATTCTTGAGTCATGTCAGGTCAAGCTTACTAGAAAGTGTTATCAATACTTGAATATCCCTGGGTCTTTACCTTATGATGTCCCATTCCCCATATGCTATTGACTAATTATCCTGTGCAATATTGTGTTTTTTTCATTCATAATTTCTGCCAGCATCTGGGCTCTTGGTTAGATATAATCACTCCAATAAACAACTTTAAGTAACCTAAAATTTCAACCTACAACGCCAGATGATGAGACAGGAAAAATGTGGCCAGAAGAAAGATGGCTGACAAGTAGGAAAGGTATTATGATTTGGATAGTGAATCTCTCTCCAAGGCCCATATGCAGAAGGGCTACTATCAGTCTGTGGTGCTGGTGGGAAAAGGTGGAAGGGAGAAGGTAAGGCCCAGTGCAAGGAAGTCTGTGGAAATGTGTCCTTGAAAGGGCTATTGGCATGCTGGTCTTTTTCCGTTTTACTTTTCATCCATAATGAGGTCAGCAGTGTCTGTCTCTCTCTCTCTGTCTCTCTCTGTCTCTCTCTCTCTGTCTCTCTCTCTGTCTCTCTCTCTCTGTCTCTCTCTCTCTCTCTCTCTCTCTCTCTCTCTCACACACACACACACACACACACACACACACACACACACACACACACGGCATCTGCTTTCCCACAGGCCCAAATGGCTACAGAGTCAAGTGAACATGGGCTGAAACCTCTGAGGAGCCAAACTAAGTCTTCCCTTCTTAACAATTTTCTCTGACATTTTTGTCACAGTGATAGGAAGCTAATATAAGAGGAGAACAAGTTAGGTCAGCAAATTCTTAAAAAGGCGAGCCTCCCTAGTGTCTCTCACCTACTGCGCCAGCACGAATGAGCTGACTTGTGTGTGTGTACTTTGCTGATGGGGTGTGGGAGAAACTGGTATTCTAGGTGAACATGCACTCAGTGTGGTCTCCCCACAGAGATGCAATGGACCAACATTTATCCTGTTTTAAATGAACATGTGCTTTGAGCAAAACAGTCTACTTCTGAACATCAATGTAATCTCATGCTATACCACAGAGACACCCAAATTCTGAGCAGTCATGATTTTCAGGAAGATAGGAAGCAAAAAGGTCTCATAACAAAGACAGAATATGGAAGTTATATGTTCTCCAACTCTGTCTTAATGGATATAAAGTTGGAAATACCCACATATACAGATCCTTTGGAGGCCTGAAGTCAGTTGAGAGATTTCAAAATCGACTAGTAGGCAGGGTGGTGGTTGTGCATGCCTTTAATCCCAGCACTTAGGAAGCAGAGGTAGTCGGATCTCAGTGAGTTCGAGGACAGCCAGAACTATTACACAGAGAAATTTGTCTATGGTGATATATTGTATACCCTAATAAAATTTGCCTGAAGATCTAGAAAAGAACACAAGCCACTAGATTAAACATAAGTGCATTTAACCTTCGAGTTACACCTGTCTCAAAAAAAAAAAAAAGTGACAGCCAGGTTTTATGGGATTTAAGAATGAGGATTACTGGATCATGGGTCACACTATAGGGTAAAGAGAAAGGCTGGGACTTGAGAAAGGGACTTAATGAAAGCTAATCTTTCTCTACCAACAAGCCTGCCCTCTTGAACACATCCATTCACTCCTATGACTTCCCTCGTCCATGATGACAAAAGAGAGTCAGCTATAAATCTGCTTCCCACTCAACTATCCATCCACGCTAGGGCTAACGCGAGCTGAACCTCAACCTGCCCACACAAAAGGCAAGAAGAGATAACACTCCAGTGAGCCTCCACTCACTGTGCAGCAGCAGAGCACTTCATTAGTTCCCCTAACCCCAGCAACAACCCCACAGGTCAGGTACTATTATCTCCTTTCTTCAGCTTAGGAACTCAACCTTCAGGAGTTAAGTGGATTTCCTGATGTCAAAGATATGAAACCTAACTAACTTCAAATCTGGGTCCTTTGCTCAATTTATTTCACAGCCAGCAACCGAGGCTGAAAAATAATTCTCCACCCTCTTATTCATAACAAAAATATATCTGAATGCAAAGCAGGAAAACGTTTTTTAAGGGGAAATACCAAAGAAAAACAAAGGTAAGTTTGTTAATTAAAGGATTAGATAGATCATTTCTTACTTCTTTCTCTGAATCATCAAAGTAACTTAAAATCTGTGTTTTTAGATAAAACTAAAATAAGCAGATGATTTGTTGCAAATTGACTCTACTTAGATGGAGGTAAATACACGGGTTTGGTTACTTCTCCCCTACTGGCTGTTAGAGAGAAAACTGGAATCACTCCCACACCTAGTCCCAAAATAGTTTCAACTAAAAGGCCATTTGTATTGTTAACTCGCCCCACAAACAAAAGTTAACACATTCATCCTATGAATAATTCTGGGACTCAAGTTCTCAATGGCCCTTTCTTTAATGCAGTACCCATTTTTTAACAGTGGGGCTTGGTTCAGGAAATGGGATTCATTTAAAGTTGGTGGATGAAGGCTAAGCTTAAAAAAAAAAAAAAAAAAAAAAAAAAAACCACCTTTTCTCTGCACTTATTTATGGAGGGGACTCTTCCCTCCCTAAGTTTAGAAAAGTTATACGTGGTATGATCTAGTCTTCTGAACACAGCCAATGGGAAAGGAGAGAGGGCGAGAGAGCCTGTGAACTAACCTAGAAAACGAAACAATGAAGTAAGTTAGAAGACATTTCCCACCCCACTGGAAGTCTTCTTAAAGAAAACCATCACCACCAACCTTCCAGGTCTGGAAAGCGTCACCTCTCCAAATCGTCAGAGGCAGGGGCATCCCTCTGATAGAAGGGTGCCTCTCCCTAAGTTAGGAGCCTGACAGCAAGAGTTCTTCCAGGACTAAGTAAACAGGTGAGTAGGCCTGCTTGAGTAAGGACACTCATGCTAACAGGACATCTGCCCTGGAAGAAGGAACAGGAAAAACAAGGGTCTCCAGGAAATCCTGGGCCTGTAAGGGAGTGAAAGGAGTGGGCTAACCTGATGTTCTGTCCCAGTCCTCTATTGGAGTCATCTGTTCACACTCTGTAAAGAGGCAGAGAGATGAGGAGGCATATTTTACGGCCACCTCCATCCACTAGCTGCCCCTTTTAAGAAAGGGGGACTTTTTGATCAAAGCATCTGCCATCAGCGTGTGCTGTGCTGCTGTTGGTGAACATGAAGCACCATGATCAATGCCATCAATGTGATCTTCTCGGGGACTGATTGTGACCAGCATGAGCATTTTATGAGGCCAGTGTCCCAAGAACCCCACGGAGCCTGGTTGCAGCATCCCTAAGTGATAGCAATCGGGGTTCCTACTATGTTAAAGGACATGCACACGCACACAGGCTTCCGAGCTATGAAGTTTCTTTATTGTCCCTAAGTCATTCCTGGGCTCCCTCCTGTTCCCCTGGCTTATGGGGCTGTATGTTGTCTCACCATTACCAGTTTGTGTACATCAGAAATAGTTCCTAACTGTTGACACCCAGGCCTCAGCACCACACTTGCAGGGCCCACAGATTCTTCCACCCCCGGGGACTCTGAACGATTAGAGAGCAGCTTCGGCAGTTCAGAGATGTGAGAGTAAAAATAAAGTTCATTCTATCTGGCCTTCGTTTCCCACTGACACCGAGGAAGACGACCCACTCTAACTCAGATGCTCATGCCTTTCTGCAAGTCTGTGTAATGACAGCCTTTAAAATTCTGCAGGAACACGGAGCCGTGTCGTCCTCTGACCTTAGGATACTCCTAAAGACCTGTCTCTCTGTGACAAGAATTACTGAGGGGGCAGGGAGGGCGCGCTGGGGAATAATGAATGGGGGAACGGAAGATGGAAGGCAGACAAGAGATATTGCTAATGTTTTCCATGAGCAAGATCAATACTCAGTGTAACAGAAACAATTCACTGCATCAACTAACCCTCACCCCTGAAGAAAGCAACCCACAGGCTTTGGCAGCTGATCCCAGTAAACAAATTCCCCTGGGAGAATAATTAGATGTGAACCAAGGCCTCTGTAGCGTTTCCCTTCCTTCCAACTATAAGTTGTACAACTCAGCAGTAGAACTTTCCCAGCAGCTCTAAACTCAATCTGTTCTCTACATTTATTTAAATAGCCTGTCCCACCCCTTGCTGTAGCATCCACCTTTATCTTTTTATTTTCTTTTTATAGTTAAAATCAAAGTTGGGACACAGAATTCCAGGGATCATGACTTAAATACAGACAGCCTTAGCCGGGCGGTGGTGGTACACGCCTTTAATCTCAGCACTCGGGAGGCAGAGCCAGGCGGATCTCTGTGAGTTCGAGGCCAGCCTGGGCTACCAAGTGAGTTCCAGGAAAGGCGCAAAGCTACACAGAGAAACCCTGTCTCGAAAAACCAAAAAAAAAAAAAAAAAAAGATAAAAGAAAGAAAGAAAGTATGCACAGATGAGGCCGTGCTAACCAGTGTCTGGGCACAAAGGGACAGATGAAGAATAATATCGCCAGTCCTATGTAATGCTATTCTGCTCGATCAGCATAGAGATTTACTATTGGACCCTGGCTTTGCTTTCATTGTGTTCTCCATACCCTTTTTCTACATGACAACCAATCATTTAAAACCGGTTTGGTCACTTCCTACTCCTCTGAGAACAGCTCAGTAGCTTCGGCTACCTTTGGAACTAAGTCCATAAGCCTGCAATATGGCTTCTGTCGTCGCAGGGATGAAAGCCACAGCAGAAAGAGCACCTAAATGGGCTCAGAAGAGGCCAGGAGACAGAGATGAAGGAAGCTGGGCCAGCAGTCTCCCCAGTCCACGGTTTCCTGTCCCACGGTTTCAGAAGTCCCAGTCAGCTGAAGTCACCACGGTTCAGCAATGTTCCTTCAGACACACTGTAGGATTAGCAACAGCCTCCTATGATGTCACAATGCCTCTGTCATTCAGGTAAACACTGGGCCATCTCACATCATCACATTAAGAAAGCTGAACATAGTACAAGAAAGTATTTTGAGAAAGAGAACACATTCATATAATTTTATTACATTGTATTTTTATAATTATCCTGTTTTATTTTATCTTCATTAATCTCTTACTGTGTAATGCATAAAATAAATTTATCCTAGGTTTATCTATGGGGAGAAGCACAGGACATACAGGATTTGATACTGTCCACACTGATTCAGGCATCCACTAGGTCAGTGATTCTCAACTTTCCTAATGCTGCAACCCTTTAATACAGTTCCTCATGTTGTGGTGACCCCCAACCATACAATTATTTCGTTGTTACATCATAACTGTAATTCTACTACTGTTATGAATCATAATGTAAATATCTGATATGTAGAATATCTGATATGCAACCCCTGTGAAGGGTCGTCTAACCCTCAAAGGTGTCAAAACCTACAGGACAGGCTGAGAACCACTGCACTACACAGTCTTGGAATGTATTCCCTGGGGAAACTACTGCCATTAGTTTCCTACTGATTCTGTGCAAAGTCTCACACACTGGAAGAGCTTAAAATTACCATGTTGCAGTTCAGCGGAGTCAAAGCCCAAATTAAAGGTGTAGATGTGAGAGCTGGGAGGGGAGAATCTGTTCTGTGCTCTTGCTCCCAACGGTGTGTTTCTGGGCTGCGGTCAGTCAATGTGAAGCACCATGATCAATACTTCTGGCCGTCTTTGATTGACAAACACTTCTCTGCCTTCAACCCCACTCAGTCGTTCAATCGTCTCCATCTCTTCTGTCCCAGAGCACATCTATCTCTGCATCCCACAGCTGCTCTGTTTGGAAGATATCTGTTGTACTGGATTAAGGGCTACCTTAGTCAACTCATTTTGCTTTGATTCTATCTGTGAAGAACCTGTTCCAAAACGTGACATTCTGGGGTATTGGGAATGAGGATTTCAACGCATCTTTTGGAGGGGATACACAATTCAACTTACAACAAAATCCCATTGAAAGATGGAGTTTGACTTTCTAAGTCCTTTACAAATGTAATTGGTTTTGGGTTTCTATTTTGTAGGACATAAAATATTCCTTATTAATATACACAAAAATAAATGTAAAATAAGGTCAGCATTATATTGATATATTATCTTACTTCACAGAGAATTTAAATAGCTTAAATTTTATTTTCACCTTTAAATTCCTAGTACTTTGAATGAAAATGGTAAGATTTATAGTATGATATTAAGGACACACAATTTCATAGCTTAAGCAATTTCCTCATATAACTTTGCTGAGCCTCAGATTCCCATTCTGTAAACCAGAAAAAAACTAGCCTGCTCGCTTTGCCTTCTACTGTGGGATGGTCTTTCGGTACGCTGTGAATATATGTTGCTACCATTGGTTAATAAAAAAGTTGCTCTGACCTATGGCAAGACAGGAGACAGCCAGGTGGAAAATCCAAGATAGATACAGGGAGAAAAAAGGCGAGGTCAGAGGAGACAAGATCCAGCCATCCAAGAAGCAACAAGATGTCAGCAGACCGGTAATGCCACGGCCATGTGGCAATACATAGATGAATAGAAATGGGTTAATTTTAAGAAGTAATAGCTATTTAGCAATAAGCCTGAGCCATAGACCAAACAGTTTGTAATTAATATAAGCCTCTATGTGTTTATTTGGGACTGAGCAGCTGCGGACACAGGAAAACTTCCCGTTATAGCCTTCTATATTGGATTTTGCAAGAATAAAATTATGTATGTCAGAAGAATGTTTAGAAGGAATAAAGTCAAATGAAGTGGGGAAAGTCCTGGTATCCTTTTGCTTAACTTCCTTTCTATTAAACGTCAGTGACAGAGTTCCTGAGACAGGGGCCAGAATAAATGGGGCTCATACTAGCAGGTCGATCCTGCTCCATTTTAATCAGCCTTGTTGCGGGGAGGGGGCTGAAATGTTGCACCCTATACACTATCCTAATTACTAACCTCACCTTCTCACATAAATTCTGGGGCCACAAAACTGGTTACCTGTGGCAAGAGACCCTCTGAAACACGGCAGAGAATAGAGGGAATTAATTCTGTTTTTGTTTGCTTTTAATGGAAATATACAACAACAAAAGTATTTTTTAAAAAACATCTGAATAATTAGAGAATATCTAAAAAAAAACTAACTTGTAATACTCCTTGATAATATAATTCAGAGATGAATAAAGGTTTTTCTTGGGTACGAATGGACTTTTCTGGAGTAATCCAACTCAAAAGAGGACATACTCCCACTGCCCCATTGCTCTCAACAAGATGAAATGATTCTCTGTCAAATGCTGGGGTCTCCCTTTAAACCAGAGCTGTAAAGTCAGAGGAACGCTTTCTTCTGCATTTACCAGGGCCGAGCAGCTAGTCCTATAAACCGCAGTAAAAAGTTAACTAGGGTGTGAGGTGGGGCCAGGGCTGGCTGAGTTTCCGGCACAGAGAGCCGCTTTTCTCAACACTAGCAAAGAAACTCCCCCCAGGACGAAGCTCTACCAGGCCTGGGAACTGTGCCTCTCCAGTTCACACCACCAGTGGGAATGCAAAATAAATGCTTCCCGCAAATTCATGCGCTATGGTAGGCCTGGTGGGGGGATGGAAGAAAGAATTCAAAGGAGAAGGTTGAAAAACAGCAGCGTATAGACTGAGGTAAATATGCCTCACAGGCACTTTATGGGAGGCTGACTGGAAAAGATACTGGTTGAAAATTACAACCCTTGTCCTGGGTCATAGTCCAATACTTTCTAGCTAGTAACCTTGAGGGAAAAATATCCCACGAGCTGCTCCTGCATTTTAAAATGAAAACAAACACTCCCACCACCGTGCCTTACTCAAAGGACTATTGTGAGAAAGCAGTGATTGTGTGACTGGTGCTGTGCTGTGAACTAATAAATGGAGGATGTTGTGATCTTGGGCAGATGAGCGCTTCCCCCAAGTCTGTCTCAGACCGCGAACACTTTTACTCTCCAGTCGGAAGCAAAGACCTGCTACAGCTGTTGTCACTTAATTCTCCTCTGTCATGGGCAGAGAGGGACTTCCACAGTTCAGTATAAGCCATATAAAGTTTCTCTCATCAGTCAATGTGTCCAGCTATAACAGGTGTCTCAAAACCCAGCCTCACCTGGAGTCTACTGTGCAGAGCAAGTTAGAAATTGCTGTCACAAGTGTACTAAATGTAACTTTCAATACCTATGCTGTTTGTTTTCAAGTTGCTTCCATGGGGCTGATTTTTCGTTTGTTTGTTTGTTTGTTTAATTTGTTTTTTTGAGAAAGGGTTTCTCTGAGAAATAGTCCTGGCTGTTCTGGAACTCATTCTGTAGACCAGGCTGGCCTCAAACTCACAGAAATCTGCCTACCTCTGCCTCCTAAGGGCTGGGATTAAAGGCGTGTGCCACCACTGCCCGGCAAGGCAGCTTGTTTTGTTTTTTTTTGTTTGTTTTTTTTTTAAGCCACTTTTTGTGCATGTGTGTGTGTTTCAGGCGCTGGCTGAGATCTCAAAGTAACAGACCTATCTCTATGTGAGTAAGTCTCTCTGATTCAGTCTCCCCTGACACAGTGTTCTCAATGAGAGGCAACACCTCCCACCAGCATATAGAAATATCCCATACATTTTTATGTGACTTCTGTGGTAGAGGGGTGTCTAGTGGACAGACACAAGTATGCAGCTAAATAGTCTCCAATGTCCAAGAGATTCCCTCACCAACAAAAATTAACCAGTCCAAATGATCAAAACATCAGTAGTCCTAACATTATGATGCCCAGACCCACCTAGTAGGATAGCCCACCTTAACCAAAAAATATAGGTCAGTCAGTCCCCACATAGACCTAAACTCCCTAGTCTATAAACATATGACTGCATGTCACCACTCTGAAGCAATGAATATGCTTTTCTTCACAGTCCCCAGTGGAGAACAGTGCTCTTAAGTACTTTTGCAACCTCATTTTCTCCGAGCTAGCCTCTCAAGAGCTCTGGGCAGAGAGAAAAGACAAAGGAACGGGCTGGTGCTGAGAAGGTGGGGAGACGGGAGACAACACAAGGAAAACAAATCTAAAAAGCAAGAGCCTTAGCCCCTCTGTGGATGGAGACGCGACCAAACTGTCAAACAAAAGAAGCATCCAGCTGGAGCCGGCTACGTTTACTGCCACACACAAGCACATCATAAACTTTTGAAAAGCTAAAATGTCAAGTCTTGCTCTCTCTGTGTCATACTCCACAATCAACAAATCCAACGCAGGGTACACAAAGGGGTTTTCATTAAGCTGTGTCCGTAGGGAGAAGAAACAAAATTAGGTGATCTTAAAATTAATATATCTTCATCAGCTCCACGGAGCTTCACCGTGAAAAGCAACAGAGAAGCCCTTCCTAAATATTTAGACTGGGACCCTGACAGCAGCCTGTCAGACAGTCCTACCAATAGGCACTCCACATGAGACCTCATGAGCATGCCCTCTCTAAGGGCAAGTCAGTAAGGCAACTGGAAACAGCCATTCTGGAACAAGGTAGCATAAAACACAGAGGTTAATGTAGTAAAATGCATCACCCTAGGATTTGACTCTCGGTAAGACAAAAAAAAAAAAAAAACCCTACTGTTTAAAATGCCCTCAACATAGGCTGTTCTGGGTCCCTTGCCATTCCAATGACAGCAGGACATATTACCGTTCCTCAGTAGGATTACAGTCTCCTACACAGTAGGTGCTCCTAAAGGAACTAAGCTATGTACCCTCCAATCCCAAGAGCTTATGACCACCATGAACTGCTTCTCTTAGCACATGCACCCTTGCTTTGTTTGGCTCCTAGTCTAGAAGTACAAACGCAGGTACTTCCATAGGAGGCTAACTTAGAAAAGCCTCTTCATTCCAATCTCTTTTCCCTTCATTGACCCCTCAAAATCCTCCTAGATGCATTCAGGGACTAGGTGGGGTTAGGGAACACAACAGTGTGGGGCACAGGAGATGCAAGGTATGTGGTAAAGAGGAATTCCCTTCTCCTCTGACTCATCTCCCCTTTCACAGCCTGCTACAGAAACCAGACCAGGGACAAAATCGCACTCACTCTGCTCCTTAATTCCCTAACATAGTCCAGCCAATCTCCTAACTTTAAATACTGTCTACACAGGTGAGTCCCACTTGTGTCAGTCAAGACTTCCCTAATGTGCAGATTCCCTATCTGAGTGTCTAATAGACTCCTGAGCAAGTCCAAAACCCAACTGTGCATCCTTCACAACTCTACCACAACTCCAGTTAAAGGGAATGTCCAAGCTTCCAGACACAAAGGCTAAAGCTGGGGGTCACCTCTGATATTTCCAGCTCACACAGCCTATACCCAACCTTTGGAAAATCCTGTCATATCCAGCCATATGTTCAGATTTATCCGGATTTCTACTGTTAGACACAAGATGACCGGACAGAAGGCTACTGCAATGACCCTACTCCTGGAGCCACCTTTCTTCCGTGTCCCCAATCTATTCTCTACGCAGCACTCAAGTATTCCAGCACAAATCAGATCCTTACAGGGGTTTGCACGGCCCTAAACAATCCAATCCTCACAGTTCCCCTCAGGCCATCTTCTCTGTTCTTCGTTCACTCTACTCAAGACACTCTTTGATGCGTCTACAACACACAGCCCAAAATCCCCTCAAGGTGGAATTTTGATCTTTTTATATCTAAGTTGCTCACTCCCTTCCTCCTTTAGAGTGTAAGTTCAACGAAGACAGAGACTTTGGGATTGGTTCCATCCTGCCAGTTCTTCTATCCCCACTACCTACCGAGTGACTGGCAAGACATGCTTGCTCAGTCCAGAGATGAATGAGTGGACACAATCGGCAGAGACCCTTTACTCTGTTGTACATCTAAGGATCACTTTCTGAGACCACAGAGAGCATGCACACCTATAATTAGATAAACAAGTCTGCATTACATAAACCAGATACATAAATAACTAAAATATTTTAAGTGAAGCAATTATACAAGTAATCTTGGATTTTTTTCGAATTATAGCAGTTTTCTTTTTGTTTCCTTTTGAATTGGATATCATATTCATTTTTGTCAAGTGGAGGAGGAAACAAAGCGATTTAAGTGATGGTCAGTAGAATGTTTTGTTGTTTTCAGAAACGCGTGACTTCTGTATTTAAGTTTGAAACTGTACCCCCATTGCAGACACCTTCAATTAAGTCTATTCTGATCTGAGCTAAGTGAGAATCCAACTTCAAAATTTCACTCCCAGGCGCAGCTGTTTGACAAGGACAGCGGGAGCCCATCAAGACACTTGGCAGTATCATTCCTCTGGGACACAAAGGGCTTTTTTTTTTTTCTTTTTGGCAATCCCTATTACTCACTGATGGTAATTAGCTAGGCAATCTTTGGAGGAAATATACAATCAGGCAACTAGCAATGCCTTTTATGGAACTCCTTGAAAATAAATCATTGACACTACAAATGGTCAATATGTACTCTTAATTCAGAACTAAATTGCCCATTGATTCACCAAGATCTATGTTCTTGACCCTACGCTCTAGAAATTCGTTTTTTCCTAACTTCTGAATTCAAGGAAAGTGCGGGTGGCGCAGTTGTTGATTTTGATTTACCACCTCAATAGAGTAAGCAATTAGAGTGATTTCTCCATTATTTGCTCAGATTGTACAGTGCCTTCCTTGACTGGTTCCATCATAAAGACCCCATTCTGTGGACATGGCACAAAATCAGGGTCACCATCTAAATGCAACCTTCCAGGAACACACAATGGAACAGGATCAGGCTGACCCAGACAGCCGGAGAAGCTGGAGTCCTCACCAGCAGCGGGTCAGGCAGCACACTAGGGTGCTGTGGGAAATGCTCACTCCAGGGAGGAAACAGCTTCCATAAATGCGGGCTTTGCCCCAAGAACACAAACGCTTCCCACCTCCATTTAAGATGCAGCTCCAGGCCTTCAGAATCAGGGCTTGCCTCACTGTTTCACCTTTACAACAACTGTACCCAGCACACCTCCCACCAGCACCTCAGACAAGTTTCAACAAGTACAGCTGAATCACTCGAGATGGGCCAAAAGGTCAGGGCCCTGAAACTTTGTCAGCATGGTTATCTAAAGCCACTGGAAAGAAAGCACTCCACGCATGGGAGAGAGCAGGTAGGCTTTCTACCACACAAAAGCAGCTTTGTTTCTGCATATGTGACGCCTCTTAATTAGAATCAATGATTTTTTTTTTATTGTCGCTGCCGATAAGCTTGTTTGCCCAGCTCCATTTTCCTAAAACACTTTAAACATTTCTAAGGAGGGTGAATGTCAGCTGAACACTGAGCCTTGAACCAGGGCTGTGGTTTTGCACGATGTTTACAATTTGTCATTTGTAGGAATAATTTTGCAAGTTTAAACACACTAAAGGGTATATTCTAAAGAGTCGGGCAATTTCATTTTGTTTGAATATATTTATGGAAATGGACCAACAGTATCCACAGAGGTACACTGTCATTCTTTCCTTGAGTGTGTACCAGTTCACGACCAAAAGCAAGCATTCAGAGAACAGAAGAACATTTAAGACCACACTGTGTGTATCAATACAGAAGAACATTTACGACCACACTGTGCGTATCAAATAAGCTACTTTGTGAAGTAAAGATGGGAAACACTGTTTCAGGGTCTTATCGAAGTAGCTGTCACACCCAAATTTCTACGCACAATGCTGAATGTCGATTCATCTGTGACCTTGCCCTCGATAATGACCAGCTATCCCTGAAGGGTGAGTGCCTGTGGGATAGGAAAACACCACATAGCCTCATGGCGCAGAAGATGATGAGCAGCAGCGAATTATGCACCCAGAACATGTCATTTGGACAAGGTGGGGGAACGGAGTAAACCATTTGAGATAAGGAGAATTTCCCAGCAGTACTGATTGAATGCCAATGGAATCTTTGGGAGGGGGGTGGTTGGGCTGGGGAAAACTTAGCAAATTGAAAAGCAAAATTTCAAGGCTGGCACTGATAAGAAAAAAAGAAATTTTCTTTAAAAACAAACAAACCAAAGCAGTGTGATTAGATGTGGTCATCACTCATGCGAAGTTCAGACATCAAGAGTAAAGTGACTGAGATGTCTCTTCTCTTCAAGGAATTATGAAGGGCCTGGATGGAAAAGAAGGAATGAGGGGGACTTCTGGCACCATGGACTGATACCTTATACTCTTTATCTTTATACATTCACCAATACTTGCAAGTTTTCTCCTGAGTCCACAGAAAGACCACACTCCCAGACTCCTTTGCAGTTGTTTTGGGCCATGTGACTGACTCCTGCCCAATGACATGAAGGAAGAAACACATCACTTTTAAAGGCAGTTGTCTAAACATTATTACCTTCTCCTTCATACCAGGCTCGGGTTGCAGCCCCTATCTTAAGGATCCTGGGTTACTAGAGAACTGCAAAAAGCTAACTGTAATACAACTTGGAAGAGAAATGAACTTTCATTACACCAAGCCAAAGACCTGAAACTGTCCGGGACAGCATGAGATCATCTTAATATGGTGTACAATACTCTACTCCTACCGTTTGCCTTTTCACATCACTGCCGCAGGGTGATTCGAACCTCTCACCACCCCCCATTACTACCCCAGGCTAGCTTCAAGCTCCCCATCCTCCTGCAGCAGCTTCAGGGACACTAGCATCGCAGACAGGTCCATCACAATGCCCAGCCCTCACTTCATCCTTCGGTGATTTCAGAGATGTCAAAACATAGTGGGAAACTGGCCAATTCACTTTCATAGCTTACCCAGGAGGTGAAGGGAACAGACTCCTCTTTCCAAAACGTCAAGTCAAAACATTTTACTTATTTTTAATACTTTTATTTTCAAGTATTTACACAAGTAGAAATAACAGACTAAGGAATCACAATGTATTTTCCAGCCAAGCTTCAGTGCGTGCGAGCGTGCTTGTGTGTGTGTGTGTGTGTGTGTGTGTGTGTGTGTGTGTGGTCTGCTACATCTTAATTATTGAGCTATGGTAGTACCTAAAGGTGACCAGTAAACCAGTAAACCAGTAGAAGGAAAAGAGCCTGAGTCTCAAGACCTACAGGTTATTTTTAAACCCCATTGTGAGGATTAATCTAATAGCTCCTAGCACAATCATTTTCATTCGCCTCCATTTCCCTGAAAGACTTTTTGGTTGAAGGGAGAGGTTTAAAAGTCCTTCCTTCCTTCCTTCCTTCCTTCCTTCCTTCCTTCCTTCCTTCCTTCCTTCCTTCCTTCCTTGTCAAAGCTCAGTTCCCTCTGAGAAGGCCAACACACTGAAACTCTTCTTAGCCATTTACTGCTGTCTGCATGGATTTATCTTTCCATGATCCCCCAAAGGAAGCCTCAACTGTGTGCAAAGGACAAATAGGGTATGAGGCAAAGGAGCCCTTCAAGAAGCATGGAGCCTCAGAGGGAGCCACCACACATGAAATGGGAACATATTTCTACTTCAGATTTTATGTATGTATGGCTGAGTCCTCCATTTCCCCTTCTCTACAACTCCCCTCAATCCCAAGTCTATTCTACTGGCTATTCCTGGCAAGCTGAACACTGTGAGGAGGGCGTGGCCAAGGAGAACTCAGCACAGCAGAGTTTCTTATCAAAGGGATACTCAGAAGTCCGGGTACCCAGTGAAAGGCCATCAAACATTCTAAAGCCCAGAAATAGTTCTACAATGATCAGCCTGAGAAGCTGCCTCGTAACTTCCAAGAGTAAGGATCCAGGACCAATCCCATGAACCCACGGGGAGCACTCCTAATACTGGTGTTCTGATGTGGGCAGAGGATCTGCCCTTGGGCAGCCCAACCAGGTAGGAGAGTGCAACTAATGTAGCTCCAGGAACACATGGACAACTCACCTCATGGGCCACTGCAATCGACAGAGGGCTGTGGTCTACAGGGGTCCAGCGGCCTGATAGACTCACTGGGAAAAGAGAGCCATATTGAGAATAATTGATTTAGGGTTTTTCTTTCCACTAAACATTTTAAGCTTTTAGCTCTGTTCCCTCTTAATTAGTGTGAGCTGGAAAAAAAAAAAATCCAAAATGAACCTCAGCAGTAGAGGAAAAAGTTTAAAAGGGGCTGACGAGCTCAGCATAATAAACGCCAGGCCACAGCTTTGTTTAACAGTTCTCCAGCCTCTTTACAGATTATTAAAGGAAATATTTAACTAAAGGAGAGCTACTCATGCACAGGATAATGTACATGGCCTCTGTCCACATGTTAATCATTTTACATAATTGATCAAACAGTCTTGATCTCCTTCTCTAGCCTTGCCCAGGTTTTTAATTGTTTATCTTTAAAGCCCACAACAGAAAGGCCTTTGCTTGTCCCCCCACTCACATGGCTCCCTAGCAGCTCACATGGCAAAGAAAACAATCTGTGTACCCTCAGCAGCTACACTGTGTGTATGCGGGAGGGAGAGGGGAAGGGGGGAGGGCTCAGGGAGGTGGTGTGCTTGTGCACATGTGTGAGCGTGAAGGCCAGAGGCACACATCAGACCTCCTCCTCAATTTGCTCTCATTTTTTTGAGATAGGGTCAAGACCACAGAATCTGGAGCTCATGGTGAGCTCAAGGGATCCCTCTGTCTCCCTGGTGCTGAGTTGAGAGAAGCCCACCACCACACCAAGGACTTTATATGAGTTCTGGGGATTTCAACTTAGCCCCTCAAGTGGGTGTAGAAAACACTTTGTTAACTAAGCCATTTGCTCAGCCCATAGGCACACTGCAATACAGAATTAAACTAAGCCTCAGAGATGATGGAAATGGCTAGAGTCAATGGTTCATTTCACGCACACTAAAACACAGTGTTGCTTCCTCAATGAAGACAGTGCCTAAGGGTTTTATTTTTATGAACTAGATTTTCATTTACACTAACTAGGTTTGTAACTGACCAAATTTTAGTAATGTCCCCATTGAATAGGAGAAGTCCCATGGGAGGGGGGTTCCTTATAGCACTCCATTCCACTCTTACCTAGAACTATCGAATTTTTAGGGATCATTTCTTCTAATGGAATATTGTGGTACCTCCATTTGAATGGCCTCCTTCCTTTCTTTTTTTTTTTTTTTTTTTTTTTTTTTTGGTTTTTTCGAGACAGGGTTTCTCTGTGTAGCTTTGCGCCTTTCCTGGAGCTCACTTGGTAGCCCAGGCTGGCCTTGAACTCACAGAGATCCGCCTGGCTCTGCCTCCCGAGTGCTGGGATTAAAGGCGTGCGCCACCAACACCCGGCCTCCTTCCTTTCTTTACAAAATACTGGCTCTCCTTTCAAGATGCCGGCCTCCCTTGAGAAGCCTCTACATGCAGAGCAGTAAGTCTCTCCTGACTGCAGCAGAAACAGTTTCATAGGCTCCTACCACAGCCCTGCTGTGTATCTGACACATGCTCACGGGTCATCCCTAGCCTGTGAATTCCTCAAGAGAATATCCCATGTGACTGTCTGGCTTCCAGGGCAGGATGTAGTTCATAATTTGCACTCAGTGATCAGATGAGTGAAAGAACACTCATGGGTGGAGACCACATGTCAGTACGCATGCTGTGTGAGCAGGTTTGCAATAACATTCTAATCAAATAGAAAGGGGAGCTCTTTGTTTGGAGCATTGTGGGTAATTACTCAGCACATTGCCCAAGACATCTCATTTTCCACCTTCTAAACCACTTCTCAGATTAATCATCTTTAAAATGTCCTTAAATTTCTCCTAAAGAATTAGCTGTTCCCCCTACTGAAGTGCAGGTCTATAGACCAAGAAAATACATATAAACACTGTGCTACCCAACAAGGGCAGGCAGGCTTCACTCAATTTTCTCACCCAAGTCTATGTGAGTAATGACGCTATTTAGGCTCCATAGTATTCATACAGAGTAAGGCCACCTGGTTGCCCACAGTTGGGTAACTGTGAAATCAGGCATGTCCTGTCCTGGTTCTGGGTTTGCTAGACACACATCCACTGTCCAGGTTAATACATCCATTGTTTTATTATGGTCTAGAAGCTCTGGCTCAATAATTACTCCAGGAACTATTAACTACATAGAAAAAAAAGGAAAGGAAAAAAATCTCTTTTCCAAGTCATTTGTTCTAGAAATTAAAGGAAATATCTCTGAGACATCAGAGAATCAGACAGACTGCCTTTAAAAAATATATAAATGAGTTTGTTCTTTTATTCTACAGGATCAAATTCTAATCTGGACTCAAAGATGTCAACATGACCACTCAAAGAAGGGGTAATTAAGGAATATTCCAAAGGTCACTAAAGACCTTTCTAATAAATTGCAAAATGAATATTCCACACTGTTGAAGTCTGAAAGAGCTAAGAAAAAATACATTTGTAGAACTATACATGAACAAAACTCAAAAGATTTGACATATACTCCCTTAATCTAATCATCTGTGGAAAGATTTACAAAATTCTAATTCTAAAAATGTTATTTCAGGGCATAAAATTAGAGATGAACAACAAAATAAATGTGAACTAAAAGGAACATTAACCATTAAGTAGTTAATGATTTCACTTCATGAGGATTAACCCTCGAATATTAACCTCTTTGAGACTCTCCTCATTACCTATTATTTTTCATTAATCCTAAATCACAGAATAAAGAACCATAAACCATGATTTTCTCCAAAGCATTTGCTGAAATCTGTTATGAATTTATTTTCAGGGCAAAGTTCAAGAAAGGCTGTTCCCCAGGTAAAGTGGATTAAATGCTTTCCACAGAGAAATCAAATTAAACCACTACCAAATGGCAGGTTTCCAATCTTGGGATGTGAAATCTGATTTGACAGAGGCTTTATAGACGGTGGTCAGTTCCCCATCTGATGGCAACTTCTGTGGTTTCACTGTTATCTACTCTTAGGGAGCTGCAGTTTATGGTTCCATACATATATTTATTATTTTGAACATGTATATACATAGATAAATATGCTTGAATCTCATGTAAAAAAATGACTGGAGAAAATCTTGAGATTGGATTTTTATGTTTGAAATCACTGAGTTTGCAGCTAATATTTGACAGACTGATGCCTTGTGGGATATGACTTGGAAGTTATAGTCTCTCTGATCTTTACCAGATGTTTTCCTGGTGGTATTTCAGCCTCAAGAGACAAAGAGGATATTAATGTTAATTTTATTTATTTAATCGTATCAGGCAGATTTTATAAAAAGGGAAAATTCAGTATTTTTTTTTAACATACCAACTCTTCAGAAATGTTCATAGTAGCAAAACTGTTTTGAAGATGCCATTTTTTTTTTATTACAAGGAGAGTCTGTAATGTATTTGGACAGGATCAACTCTCTCCTCCCTTTAAAAATGGGAACTATATGACCACTTTCTTAGAGTCACTGTTAACTCAAGGAACCAAGAAGACGGCAATACTCTGCCTACAGTTCAGGACAAGTCCCATCTCAATCTTTTAACTACTAGTACAGAACAGTAAACCTGTGCATATAAGATAAACTTGCATTTGCTGCTACTGCCCTGGGTCACTCCAATCCTCCACCCCTCATCTCTGTGTTTTATTCTAAGAAACATGAGTCTACCCTGTTCTCTATCAGATAACAGTGAAGATGAGAATATACTCAGTCCTAACACAGCCTCTCCATGCTTGAACTCAGAGACATGTTAGGCTTTTATCTATCTAGAGCTCAAGGTCAGAACTTAGAAACTTGAAGAGCCTGGTTCTTAGGAAGGGATCCCCATTAGGACCATCTACAGGAACTTCACCCAGACCAGTCACATCGCAGACTCTCCTGTGCAGACCAGGTACTGGAGCTCTGCAAAGCACTCCAGGTGAGTTCAATGTCAGGAAAGTTAGCAACTCTGCCCAGGGGGCCCTAAACAGGGAGCAGCTAAACAATACCCGTGGAAAAATCAATTTTCCTTCGCTTTGTTCTCATCTGAAAAATGGTATGTGTGGAAGGAAGTTGGAATGTATACTAATTGATTTCCTACTGTATTAGGATAAAAATAAAAACTTGTAAAACATTTCAAGTAGAAATAAGAGGATACATAAGAAGCCCCTGCAACACCTGTATCACCACTGAGAAGCTAGACAGAAATTAGAGTTTTTCCATACTTTAGTTCTCTGTCTTAGAAAGACAATAAGCAAAATCCCCACATCCTATTTCTTCATATTTCTTTCTTCTCTAGAAATCTCCACTACCCTAAGATTACTGGTTACCCTGCACATAGGATTTGTTTAACCACATAATTGTTTATCTTCAGATCCTTATAATTCTTCTGTGGGTTTCAATGTACATAAATTGTATTATACCACATTTTGCACATACCACATTATTCAACTATTTTTTAATGAGATTTACCATGTGGAATGCATTTCACTAATCTTCAATTCTTTCATAGTATTTCATAGGAATAAACCATAGTCAGTTGGTTTACCTTGTCTGTAGACAGTTGAGTTAATTATATTTTTATATAAATAAAGCCATAAATGTTAATATGTGTCTCATCCCAGGTTTCTATGCTGCCCATGTGAAAGAGTCTTCAGGGGAGACACCTAGACATGGTTTTGTTGGATATGCACATTTTAACCTTACTATGCAATTCCAAACGGCTCTTCAAGGTAGTCATACCAATTTACTTTTTCTAGAAAAATTGACACACATGCACACACCTCATTCTCCATACCTTCATCAATACTTGGTACTATGAAAATTTTCACATTGCTGCCAATATAAAGGTTCTGGTGTGCTAACTAATAATTACAGTTAAATAATATTTTTCTACGGTCCCTTCTGGCCATATAACTGTGATAATGACATTGATGCCGTCTTATCAAAAATAACAAAATAAAGGTTGTGGAGGGAGGAAAGTTTACAACAGATTTACTTTTCCTCAAAAATTATCTTGCATGACCCATACATCAGGCCATAAAAGAGGAATGGGGACATGGCCCCAGTTCTGTATTTATTTTCTTGTGCTCATAATCCAATGTTACTTAAAAAGCAAACTGCCCACTATCCAAGCCAAAGCAAATACACTGGATTTTGCCAGGGAAAATGCCTGTGGAGGAATGAGTCAATTCATACAAAATTCAAAACTGTCTTTGGTCAGTGACATTTTCATGAAAATTTGTGGGTGGGTAAAAGTTTTGCAAAACTCTTTTTTGCTATTGGATTAAATTCATCCAGGAAAAATAAGCAAAGTGTAAGTGGCAACCCGCATGGCCCCTAATTCCCTTCTGAGCACTCCCTAACCTCCCACCACGACTGCTTTCAATTGTGCAGGAAGATGGGCCAGGTGGTTCTGATCCCAAACAGAACCCTGGGCCCTGCTTGTGGGACAGGCCATTTCTCAGCATAAACACTCAGGGACCAAACTTCTCCTGTCAGTCAGAATGTACTTCAAAACCTCCCCGGGAAACACTACTGGCCACTGGCCACCCTCCAGCTTAATGGCAGGGACCTCCATAGGGACAGAGCACTTGACACATTCTTTTGGAACCACCACTATAGGAGCCTTAAGGAAGGGTTGTATACTTCCACAATTTGATACATTTTATGTTATCCTCTTAGGAACATAGAAATGGTCTTTTAAAGAGAGAGAGAGAGAGAGAGAGAGAGAGAGAGAGAGAGAGAGAGAGAGGGAGGGGGAGAGAGAGGGAGGGGGAGAGAGAGGGAGAGAGAGAGAGAGGCAGAGACACAAACTCCCTGTCTCTAAGACTTTGTTCTGAATTGAAACCAGGCACCTCATCATCTCAGAAAGACTGGTCAGAATTTGGCAGAGTGATATATAGGAATGCTCAACAGTCAACAATACAAGATTTGCCAAAGGTAAAGCTGAGCTAAAGGCAAGAAGGTAGAAACAGAATGCTGGGCACCTAGAAACAGCTTTATTAAAAGTCATGAGTGAATAGACGTGGTTGCTTTAAAACATGACCTTGCTACATCTTGTTTCTGATTTGAGATCTGCTTCCCTGCCTACTGAGGCCTTGGCTTTCCCAAACTCTGCACAACTGTCTGGCACTGTCTCTTCAATGCAACCTGGATTTTAAGGACAGAAGTTGGCTTCTCTTTCCACAGAGGCAGTCAGAATGTCATCTGGTGAAGGGCAGGGTTGTCTGGATGAGAAAGGAACCCATCCTTTTCTTCCAGTAACAGAACCAAATAATGAATTCAGAATCTTCCCCTGGCTGTGCCACTAAGAATTCAGAGTGATCTGTCCCCCAGGTTCGGGGTTAGTCTGCAGAGCCACAATGAGAAATGATTGATAGAATGCATTCTCCCATGGAGCAGAGGGAACTTGGCTTGTGGGGAGGATTCCATAGCAGCCTCTTACTGTAAAGCAGGCCTTAGTCCTGACAAACCCTCCTTTTACCGTAACTTAGAGAAGATTTTTTGTGTTGCTTGAAGTCATGGTCACCAGACACATGGGGGTCACCATTCCCTCTCTTGGTTCAATAATTCCAGTAAGTGAAAATGATGACAAAGTCCAACAATCGTACAGATAAGAGTAATTAATAGAATCAGATATACACTAAGTAAAAATGGACTGGGCCTTAGAATTTAAACTACCCCCTAGGTTTGGTAGCCATGACAACAACCTCAATACCACCTCTCCAAAAGAAGAGCATGGTCATTTTACCTGGCACGGCTCTAGCCATGTTGTCTGCAGGCCCACATGTCAAGCACATGACATGGAGCAACATAACAGAAGA
Organism: Peromyscus attwateri; assembly: GCA_902168425.1. Classification (NCBI taxonomy): domain Eukaryota; kingdom Metazoa; phylum Chordata; class Mammalia; order Rodentia; family Cricetidae; genus Peromyscus; species Peromyscus attwateri. The sequence continues at coordinate 26,525 of CABHPP010119617.1, forward strand.
TATAAGGTTCATGTTATGTAAGTTTATTCAAAAATGGTACTTCCTGTTAAAAACACACCCTCCCAACAGTGGAATTACAGCACCGGTTACTCCTAAAAAATTTTTCTTTGTCTAAATTTAGTTGCATCACAGCATGTGAGTGGTCTGTGATTCTGGTTTTGATATGCTATTGGATTAGTAGTGTGAGTTTTGCCAAGGTTCCACCTATTAATGAGAGGGCCGATTAGGAGAGAAAAATTGCCTCATCCGCCCGTCCTGAATGGCCCGGTGAACAGCAGTGCAGGTCTGCACACACTCACCTCACAGCCATCCTTTCCCTCAACTCTATTTTTAATATTCACCATGCTCTTTAGCAAAAGCCAACTCTGCAAAGCTGTACGTCTTTGAAAACCCCGGGACCAGAGGCGAAAATGGGGAAATCCTTTTGCATAAAAATTAGTGTTGCAATGCAAAAAAAGTATTTTTTTGATAATTCAAACTTTAATGTTTACTTCAGTAAAACCCAATCCAGTAAACTATTTTCAGCCAGGATTAGTCAGAACTAAAAGGCTGGACTGTTTTCCTTCGGAGACTGGATGTCTTTCCTGTTTGCAACAGGCTCGTGTGTTCCAAACAGAGTAAATGGAATTGCCTTCAATCGCTTGTCTCATTCTGGCATTTTTAACACAGAACCCTACTGACAGAGTACAGTTTGGCCTCCTGGAATGTAATTATTCTTTTCACTCATGGAACCTGGCATGCTCACAATGCATCAGCTTCAGGTTTTCCTTAAGAAAAATCACAACATGGGGTATAATGTAATGACAAGAAATGCAATTTCATTCCACCAAAAAGCCTTAAAACTCTTTCAAAAACACCTACTGGATGGTAAAAAGTGCTTCTCATTCTTGCGTTCCTGCTATCACCTATATGGTATGCTTTTGCATGAATCAGAGTTTGACCAACCTATAGTCAAACACAGTCCAGAGGCTTTATATCGCATACTACAGAAAGAGATGACTCTGGTTGGGAAGTCACAGTTCAAACAAGTTCTTTTCCAACTGGTTTATAGTCTTCACTCATTGCTGCTCTCTAGAACTCTCAATATTACGGAATACACAGACTTCTCAGTTCTAACTCTGAAGAACTATTCCTGTCCATCTAGACTAATAGAAAACATATGCTCTTCTTTTTTTGCAAAGACTTCAGTGAGCCATCTCAGATTGTGCAAAGCTATCTCTGTGATCCCAGGGGTGAAGTCCTGCTTGTAAGCCCTGAGGGTTTCTGGGAGGTGTGAAATTGTTGTGAAAGCATTTAGGAATCATATTATTCAAAACAGTCAATTTTGCCAAGACACAGAATCACAGTTCCAGGATTGGTGCTGAGAAAAAGGGAGGCAGGACAGACATCAGACCCATGTCCTTCAACACAAAAGGCACACACCCTTCTCAGCCCATGGTTCTTATGCTTTCCCACAAAATCATCTTTCCTCAAAATTAAGTGAGACCCCCCACGAGCCCCCGTTCCTGTGGTAGCCCCCGATGTTTCCTTTCTGTAAGTCATTAATGAGTTTCACAACTCTGAAAGGCACAATGTGCTGGTGTGAGGGTGCATGCTGCAACAATTCCAGTAGTCAGTTCCTAAGTGGACAATTCCTTTCCTAAATGTCAGACTCATTCCTCCCGGACCCCAATTCTCACCTAAATTTTTGAAGGTTTAAAAAAAAAAAAACAACAACTGAGAATTTACTTTAGAAAAGCACAAAAGTTTGCTTGTGGCACTGCACACGGTCCCCTGCCCTTGAACACCCATGTAGCCAAGAGAACACTATGTCTGTGTCCCATCCGCATTGTCCCAGACTACAGTAAAGCATACCGGCCTCCACTATCACAGTGGCATTGGGCTTGTACTAGAAGTGAGAGAAACCAGTGGCCACCAGTTAACAAAGAAACCTTCCCCTGGTGCCAGCTAGCTGAAGAGGCAAGCAATCTCACGGGGACCATTACCACCACACAGCCAATTTCCACAAAAACAGAAACGGTTACCTGACTTCATGACCGTGTTTGGTAAAATAAACGCATACACTGAAGCTGGGCCTCCAAGAAAGGTGGCGCAGGTCTTTGGAAACTCACTCACCGTACACTTGTTGGGCTTCTCCCCCGAGTGGACTCTCATGTGGATCAGCAGTTTATAGCGGGCGTTGAAGGGCTTGTACCTCCTGGGGCAGCCAGTCCAGAAGCAGGTGAAGTCTTCCCCCTTGCGCTGGTCTATGTGGACCTTCTCGATGTGCCTCACCAGTTCCTCCTGCTGGTCATATAGGGCGCTGCAGTCTATCCAACGACAGCAGTGTTTGCCCCCTGAGTCCTCCATCTCCCCATCCTCATCCAGGCCAGCCTGGGCCAGGGCCAGTGGCTGCGTGTGAGGCAGGAGCTCTGGGTGATGAAGGTGTGGGTGGGCATGGTACGGGGGTGGGGGGCCCTGAGGCGGGGGAAGAGGAGGGAGAGGCGATGCGGAGGGCAGGTCCAAGGAACTGCCTGGGAACTCTTCCAGGCGCTCAGTTTTGAGCATGTTGGCTGACTGGCCATCCTGGCCCGGGAGGCCCGGCTGCAGCACCATGTTGTTTACAGGTCCAGACTGCAGGCCACCATGCTCCAGCTGCTGCATGCGCTCGTACTCCAGCGTACCATCCTCGCCATAGCCGGGCAGCGCCTGTGCTCCACTGGCCACCAGCACACCTTTCTGCCCACTGGATACTGCACAAGACTGGGGGATGCAGCTGCCGCGAACACCCAGGAAATGCCCATAGACCTCTGACTGTGGAGACATGTTGGCAGGGGAGGCTCTTGATCCATTGATGTAGGCAACCAAGGATGTGGGCGACGTACGGATGATAGTGTTGAAGTCAATCCCAATGCCATCGGACAGTGGGGACAAGGACAGCGCTCTCTTCTTGGAGCGGGTGGAGTGGGACCTGGTTGCTGAGTGCCGAGGACTAGGGTAAGGGGAGTGACTATTTTCCATGCCAAAAAGGTAGGGTGGTAAAGAGTTAGAGACACTACTGCTGGACCCTGGCGTGCCAGGGGGCAAGCTAAGGAGGTCCCCTAGGTCCATGCCATTCTGAGAGCTGTGGTTGGATGAAAGCGAAGGGAAAGCCCTGTAGCTCTGAGACCACTCTTGCTTCACACTCAAGGCCGATTGACTCTCTGTCAGACTCAAAGTCGTGGACACCAGAGACTCTTGCAAAATAAGGGACCTGGAGCAGCAGCCAAAGAGAAGGGGGAAAAAAAACATTTCAGTGAGATGTGGATTGCTTAAGAGCTAAGAGAACATTGCACCAACAATCCCTTAAGTATTTCCCCTTATTACATTCCTCACTAAACACAAGTTCTTAGACTCTGATAGAATCCAAGGCTTTTAGTTCCAGGTAAACAATAGTTTACCAAGACAAACAATAAAAACTCATGCTTACTAGAATAATGAAAAGAGCTATTGTTATAAATAATTCTAGTACTTTAATGAGAATGAATAGTCCTCACTTTATTTCAAAGTATCTCTTTTTATATAGAATGGGAAAACTGTGGCTTAGGAAAAAGTTATAGATGCTTGTCTTGGTAAATCAAATGAGTATCTGTTAAGCACCTACTGTGTCTGTGTGCATCATGCCATGGTAGGCTATCAGGTTATACAATTCTGAATGGTACTAGTCTCCAATTAAAATCTACTTGGGAAGGTAACATAATAAGCTCGTGGTTTTTTTTTTAAAGTAAATCTTCCAAGTTAAACATTTGTGCTAGAGATTTACTAATAATTTTACAATTTAGTGTCACTGATATTATCAGATTAGACATTTTTTAAAGGGCAATTTACAATGCCAAGTACTCATTCATTTCAAATGACCCTAGAAATTTCGTGAAAATGTAAAATACATGGGCAGAAAATGTAAAATACATGGGTGATAAAGAGCATACTTAGCATGCTGGAGGCACGGAATTCACTCTTTATCACATACACAAAAAAAATAGTCCTTAATAGAACAAAGTTATTATACATAGAGAAGTAACAAACTGAAAAGCTGCATTTGGAGTCATGCATCAGGCCATGTGGGGTTTAACCGTACTTGTTAGACAGGTTTCCCATGAGCTCTTGTCCTTGGATCTGAGCAACATCAGGCCAAGAACAGGTCATTCACTTGCAGTGGTTCATTTTTATAACAATTCCTTCCCTGTCCTTACCATTTGCAAAAAGATAAATGCTAAACATGTCACAATTCATTGTTTGCATATCAAAGTGGTTCATAATGATAACTCTAGCCCATTGAAAATCCATTCTGCTTTCCAGGGACATTATTGCCTTAAAAACAATAAAAAAAAGAAAAGCTATTATCCCTTGGACAGAACATTCATCCCCAAGAGGGTCAACACGTAGACACAGAGAAATGGTACCAGATCCCAACTCAGACATAGTAGAGAGCTGAGAAGTTTGGCTTAATTGATATGTGTCTGCAACTGACTTTCTAGATTCTTTTATTTAAATAAATTAGTCACTAAAAATTCTTCTGCAAAATGTGTGACTTCCCTACATGAACCCACTTATTATCTCTGGCTGTTAAATATCAACCTGTTGCAAAGGAAGGGGGAAGCATCATTTCACCTGTCCCCTACCTTGCTTCACAAAAAGAAACCAGGCATACTGTTTCTGCCAAGCCGGGGATACTGTCAAGCAGACATCTCATCTCTGGAAAAGCACAGTGTAAGGAGGTAACACTGCCATCGACCTGAGGTTGCCATCGGTGCGGTAATGTTTACCAATGACAAACACAGCAGGAACCTATGTCCAACTGCCCTTGACATAGATCTGTTTCTTGCTTCACATCCTTACATTTGGACTAAAGTCCTTCCGCAAGCTCCAAAGTGGTCTCTGAGCCATTTGGGTTTTAATTCCCCGGGGACACTTCTCAATTATTTTCCAAGCACAGTTAGAGCAAGCCCATAGCTCTTCCTGCAGAGCTCAGCAGATGGCTCCTGGTGACTGGATGTCAAGAGCCTTTTGACCCTATACCCCCATGAGAGTCAGGAATTACATTCACACACAAGCTGCATCCGTAGAAATGCCGTAGGAGACGTGGAAACGAAGGACTCTGCTTTTCACCAAGGTCAAGAAACTATGGGATGTCAGAATACTGACAGAGCTCTAGGGCCAAATGGCTGCCTGTTCTCGGGAGGTAGCCATTTTAGAACATTTCAGACTTCTAAGCAGTGACTCATAGCCAGAGGAGCTCATTCAATTGTATGCACTTTGCTGATAAAACTGCATTATTTGGCTCAATGGCAGCATAAAGAAACATGTTCATTTTTCCAATAATGAAAGGCAAATCTCCTTTCTCTTAAATTATGCTGAACATGGCTTAATTTATAGTACAGCATATCCCTGTGCAGACATGTTGCTTAACTTCTTCAGCATCTCAGTTTTCCAAGGCAGTTGTCAAGGCCCTTTCAAAAAGCAAATTCAATAGTCTACTTAAAAGCCAAGGCATGAACAGAGGACTAGTTCATGCCTCTCCCTCCCCGACACCTCAAATACCTAATAGGAACAAAACTTCCAACAAATGGCAGTCACTTCCTGTGTCTCTCAACTATACACTTCAGGAGATTTAATCATTCAAAGTCCTACCCCCATGAAATCTATCTCTGTGCTAAGAGTCCTCTTTGCAAGGCAGCTCCACCATCTGCATCACACTTTGAAGCATCTCTGAGGACTGTGCTCACAAATGTCAAGACCTTTCCATCGAAAGGATGATTTTTATCTCCCTGGTACCTGCCGGAGTGTTAAATACAAAGTAAGAACTCAAACACCTGTTGATCAAGACAGTGCATAATAAAGAGCCCAGCTTGGGGAGACAGGCCTGGAACCCCATCCTAGGATTCAGGGGACTGAAGCCAGAAGATCATGATTTCAACACGGACATAGACTACATAGCAAGATACTACCTCCATGAACAGAATCAAAACATAAAAACAATAATCACCACAGCTGAGGAACCATTACCTACAAAGCTTACAAAGCCTTTTTACACACTGCCTTACTAAATACACAGTATGACATGAATTAACTAGACTCTTAAACTATTTTTATAAAAAGAAAATAACTAGAAATCGGTGACAGCAAAGGAGTGTGGGAAGGTCCTTAGTAAAGCGTGAATGAAGGTGAGTGAGTGGCAGAGACCCAGCTGGTTCTCATTTCTCCACAAGGTACCCCCAGTGTGGTCCACGATATTCTGCTTGATGGAAAGACTTGGTAAAAAAATAGGCTTAGAATCCCTCCAGCTAGGACTGCAGCACAAGTTATCTGTTTTTCCGCAACAGTATGCTCCACAAGTGGTGAAGGCTGCCAAGGATTCTAGCCTGTGACCCCTGCTGCTCCACACACCAGGCCGGTGGAAGAGAAAGTGACAAGGAACTCAGAAAGCTGTGTCACCACACTGAGAGCAATCTCCACTTCCATATGTTCATCTGCTCCTAACAACATTATTTCTGGTGACTGGTTGATTTGGAACTGTATGTGAAAGGCAAGACAATAAATCTAAAACCAAATAAAAGCAAAGTGAAAAACTCAGAAGCCATTAGGAAAAATATGCTCTCAAGAAGCCATAGGAGCTATGATGACCAAGTTGAGCTGTTTTGTTATAAAGCTTAAAAGAAGCTTCAGGGGGGAGGGGGGATGGTCACATTGGGAAAAAAAAAAAAAAAGAAGCTTCAACTTAAAGGTCGTATGGAATTCCTCAGACTGATGCTCATGAGGAAAAACACATGTACATACACAAAGTGTGCATGTAAGTAAATCTATGAGTGTAACATATATGATATGTATGTGTCATAAACTGACAATCCGGGGAAAGAAGACCAGCCCTAGCCTGTCTGGCAGTTGTCCTCTATGTACTCCAGTAAATCTTCCAAAAGAGTGAGGACAGCTTATGAACGCACAACAGCTTTAGAAGATGTCAGAATGCACAGGGAGCCTAGAGTCCATCCTCAGTGCTTTTCTCGACCTTCTCCGAGCCTTGTGGACTTACTATACTGCAAACAAAAAAAGGGCAGTCACCACCAATAATCCCAGGTTAGGATACGAAAACAAATGCCAAGTATTTGGATCTAGACTGGCATCACTAAGCGATGGCTGGCCTCTGTGATGACAAGCTGCAAAACTGTCACTGAAACAATCAAGTGGGCTTTCTGGGTCTTGAAACCACCACCCCTGAAACAGGGATGATGCTGGCTCTGACTGCAATCCACAATGCATGTGGACACACTAGACAAGCTAGGAATCTACAAAGCCCACACAAGCAGCATCCCATCTCCTTTACTGAGCAGCTCTGCTAGGCTGAGATACTGAACAACTGTACGAAGGAGGTGGTTCAGCACCCCTACCTTGTCATTTGGGGGACATGTGTGCAATGGCCCTTCCAGCAGGGTGTGGACGACACCTAAGTTGACAGTGACTCCCGACTCTTCAACGGAGTACAGTATGTGTTTAGCACTGGGGTGGGCTGATGAGAGATGACTGGGAAGTTAATCACAGCAAGTACACAGCACAGAGGTAGGGGTCCCATCCTTGGAATAAACAGAGCACAAGCTAAAGGTGGAGCGTGTCCTCTCAGAGGAAGGCCTCCAGAAGAAAATTACATTCAAATCAAGTAAAAGAAAAAGAGAAGAAGGAAAAAATACACATGGCCGATCTCTGGAAACTGTTCACCATTATCAACAATGAAAAATATCAATTAAGATAATTACATAATTACTATCTCAAACTAACAAAATGCACAGACAAAACTACATACATGATAATGTCTGAGACCACTATTGAGCTCACATATGGGCTGGTCTTCTCTGTAGTGCAACATGAACATGCCTATTAATAGCATCAAAGGTGCTACTAATAGCCATTTAGACCAACAAATCTTATCTCCTGAGAATTTATTCTAATCACTATAGAGACATGAAATAGAAGATTTGTAGGTTAATCCAATAAAGTATTATTGGTAATACTAAAATAAAAGACAGAGCTCCAGTGCCAGTTCTTAGGGGAAGAAAACATGCATTACTCCTACCCTGTGGTGATGCCTGGGAATCACAGTGATCCGGACAGCAAGAGTTCCCTAAAGGTACAGTAGTGGCACTGGTATCTTGGTGGTAACCAACAACTATGTAACTGGACTGAAATCCCAGGAGGGAAACCGTATCTAGTACTGTAAACATAGCCAAGAACGCATGCCTAGTGAGGTCACAGACTTAGAGGAGAGCCTAATAAGGCCACTTTCCTGAACCAGTGTGATTCCTCACTTCATTCTAAACACCTACCCTTATACTCACAGGTATGTGCAGCTTTCACGCCTCATCAAGGACGCTTCATTTCACAGCACATGGAGACCATTACAGAACACCACAACTAGTCTAAATGCAGAGAACAACCTGCTGTAGGGTGTCCAGTTGCCGTTGACACATCTAGAACTCAACTCCTATACCCTCAAGGAATAGGAGATGGAAGACCGCAATAGTCAGAAACACTGCGTCTTCTAGAAACGGCAGGGAAGCCACGCTCATAAAACCTCAACAACATGGCTGCTTAAACAAGACCTGAACTATGATCATCCCAGCTGACATGCCAAGATGGATGGGGGAGATCTCACAGGGCCACCACCCTAAATGAAGAGCTACAGGCAATTAAAGGGATGGACTCCCTGAATCGTTACCCAATGCCAAGAGGTCAGACCTAAAGAATACTCATAAAAGCAACACTAAACGGACTCAGCAGGTTGCATTTACCATTTATTTGCATATATGTATGCAACAATAATAATTAAAGAATGAGAAGTCATGAATTTCAAAGAGAGGAGTTGGAGGGAGGACAGGGAGGAAGGAAATGATATAATTATATTTTAACTTTTAAAAATCATAAAAAGAACTAAAGACCTAGTAATGAAGAACTGGTAAGAATTCATTTTATTTCTGTCCTTTCTTTGTAAAATAGCATTTGGGGTGGGACGAAACCATGATATGAGGCTAAAGATGTCTAAGAAAAGATACATATATATATATATATATATATATATATATATATATGTATGTATGTAAAACTATGTCTATTATATGGTCAACTTGATGGCCAGGAAAGCCAGTGCCTATACCTATAGAGCATGTGTTCACATGTATTTGAAGGGTGTTTATCAAATTTCCACTCACGGTATCTCAGAGTGATCACATTTACTGCCTAATGCTTTCCTATAGTTTCCCATTTTCTACAGTGCATAGCAATTATACAACCGCAGGGAAAACAATCAACTCTGCAGCTTTTCAAAGGGCAAGCTTTCCTCAGACCAAATGGTTCATGGCCTCTCTGGCCCCGTCTACCTACAGAAGACCCTGCTGTATGAAATGCTCAGCTGGTTCACTCACTAGCTTCTCTTTAGCACTAGATTGTGAAATGCCTTCAGGTTGTACTGTTGCCTCTCAAGCGTTTATTCACCTGATGGAACACACAAACCAACGTAACAACCATACAAAACACGCAACCTTTCCAAACTGCAGTAAGTGGGTTCCATCCTTCACTTCACCAAGCCATTTCTCAAATCCTATTTCTTTGCCCATCTGGGGAAAAAAATTCCCAGAGAAGGGCTCACAGAATAAATACTTAAAACACTTGTCAGTGCATCGTCAAGATGTTGTCTTTTAAGGATATGATATTATGCTAAGGAACCAGAAATGCCAGGAAACACTGAGATAATGACCCCTCTGGCCGCACCATGAAAGGGACTGTGTAAGGCACCTGGCTTGAGTGGCCTTAGTTCTGCCTACCATCAGTTTCTCCACTAATTATGCCTGCCTTCCAGGCATGGGAGGGACTTGCCACAGACAGGAAGCTGAAGGTTTCCAGTGACACCCACCAATAAGCGAATTAATTTTACATGCCGCACTCAGCGAGGCTGAGGAGTCCCTTGAGGCATAATCATCAATGGGAAAGTGACAGCGGCTTCCCATCACTAAAGTCCCAGGTAGAAAACAAGCTTTCACCTTAAAAATAAATAAATAAATAAATAAATAAATAAATAAATAAATAAATAAATAAATAAACCGGCATAAATAAGCGTCTGGGAGTCATGATTGCAGAGTCTCAACTGGGGGCTGGAAGGAGGCCTGGATAGAGGAGCTGAAAAGATGAGCAAAGTGAAGGGAAAAGGAGACAGTCTTAGGAACACAAGGCACCTTAGCAGGATATAACCCGCACAAAAGAATGCAGAGGGCAACTCCTTTGCAAGATCCATCACCCCAGAACTGATGATACTCACGGGCAACAATTCTGCACTGTGTTTTTACCAAGAAAGTAACCTCTAAAAGATGAAATAGTAATCTTCAAAAGAAATAGACCCTAAACACTATACTATAGCTCACTTTTATTTACCCCCCCCCCCCACACACACACACACATCGACCCTGAAGAAGATAAATTTTGTCTAGAGGGGAGTGGTTTCTTTTCAGTCTAACTCTGCAGAATGAAAAAGGCAGTTACACAGCCACCTAATCAAATATTTAAGTAAAAGCTTACATAACTATGAAATTATGTCTTCCCAAATATATTATAATTCATGGTTTCTATCTTTATTCTCTCTACGATTTCCCAAAACCATTGCATTATGCACACAGTAGGTACTTAATGCATGAGTGAGTAGATGAGTGGGCAGGTGGGTTCACAGACCAACAACAGCTTGTAAACCAGCCCTGAGACACTGCCATGCGCACCCTGAAAGCCTGGCAGATGTGCAGAGCATCTTATTTGGCCACAATGTGACTTGCTTTGTAAGGAAGTAACAACTTTACAAACTAAGCTTCCATTCCTGAGACTCTCAAATCTCACAGGACCAGACAACAGCTATGACGCCATCCGTCCTGATTAAAAGATGAAGCATGGCACACACTCACTTTTTAGACACATTCTCCTCCAAAGCTAAGACTGAAAGAGCTCCTTCTGTATGAATGAGTGACTGAGTGAGTGTGTGAGTGAGCACATTTGTGTTCAGGAAGACAGGGGACAACACTCGTGGGTTATGATCACACCGTAAGGAGAGGGGAGGAGAAAAAAAAACGTAAGTTGAGACCTGGAATCTGAAGGAGGTCTATTCAGGTTGGCTGCATTCACTGCCCTCGGTAAGCTAGGACTGATCTGCTTGCGTGCTGTGGAGACCTGGCTTGCTGGAGGTGAAATGGGTCCCAGTCGCTGAACCATCATGGGACTGCTGGTGAGCACTAGATTGTTGCAGCTGCCTTTTCCAATGGACTTGCACTGAGGCCCAAAGCCAAGAGCCCCTAAAAACAAATGAATGAGGTTAGCTTTCATGTCCCTTACATCAGCAATCAGTACATACAAACAAGTGCCCATTTCTACCAGGGCTCATCTTGAGAGGCAGTCCTTGGACCTCCTCTTTTCAGTATATTTTCTTCACACAGGGTCTCATGTAGCTAGCCTAGGCTGCCCTCCAACTTACTATGTAGTCAAAGATAGCCTTGTGCCCCTGTTCTTCCTGCCTCCACCTTCCAAATACTGGTGTTGCCAAGAGTATCTCCTTTTTGGTTGTTTGTTTGTTTGTTTGTTTGTTTTTCAAGATAGGATTTCTCTGTTTAGTCCTTGCTGTCCTGGAACTCACTTTGTAGACTAGGCTGGCCTTGAACTCAGAGATATGCCCACCTGTGCCTCCCAAGTGCTGGGGTTAAAGGCATGCACTACCACTGCCCAGCACGAGAGTATCTCTTTAATATTGATTACACCAAAAAGCATATGATTCCGATGCAAAAATCTGTAATGCTATAGCGGAAAGTTATTCATAATCACCCCTCACACCAAATGCGATTAAATTTCACTGTATAGAAGTGAGAATCACCTGTTGAAAATGATGCCGAAAGTTCAAATTTATAATGTCTTTAATGGAAGGGTGAAGGTGATTAGTAGATGGAATTATCTTTATCAAGTCAATTCCTTCCTAGAGTAGCTAATATTTTAAATCACAGAGCAAATAAAGTCAATACTGCTGGGGAGGGGCAAATATTTAACTGCTTTGATTGCAAATCTGTAATTCCTGAAAGCCTCTTTAAAAGAGAACTGTAGTCAAGCTACATCCCTTGGGTTTAACCTTGGGTTTCCCCTCTTCATCCCAATTCACTGCCATTAGACATAAAACATTTTATTTCATTTTATTTATTACAATTCAAGATGGGAAATCCATAAAACACTCACTTGGAAAGGTAACTGAATTTAACAACATTTTTTTATTTCATTACTTATAACATTCCAATGTAAAAAAAAAAAAGTGTGGTACATAACCAAAGGAGAGGAAAAAAAAGGCAAAGAAACCCACAAGAATCTGTGTCGTTAAAGAAAAAGCAGAGAAGAAACAGCTAACATTGCCATGACTCATCTGTTTAAAATAATAGTAAAGGCTGAGTCACTCTGGACATTTCTTCACATGGATGTACTTTTTCAAGCGTATCTGCCGGCTTCCAGGTTGAGGCTCAGTGGCTTATATTCTATTCCCAATTCTAACAAATAAAAATAAATTTCTCACTAGATTCTCTAACTTTGTCATTGCACTATCTGGGACCAAAGTATGTAGAATTTGCCACTGTCACTTTATTTAGCTCTAGAAAGCAAAAGTTCGTCTTTTTGTTTTTCCTCCAAATTAAACCAAATAGCCAAGAGCTCTTTTGGCATCAATTTCGGTTACATTTTCTTCTAAGAGCCACTCGAGACAAAAGAGATTTGGAAGCTATCGCCATATCCCCATAAATAAAGCCACACCTCAGCTCTGCTGGTGAGGTCACAGCAGCTAGGGGGCAGGAGCCCTGCTCCACATCAGCGCTCAAATCCAGGTAAACATGCCTGCCTACAGCCACGCAGGGAATTAGTATCTATGAAAACTCTACTGCTCCGCGTAGTTCCACGGCACCCACAAGGCTTTAGTTTGGGCTCCAAGCCCTCTCTTGACCATTTTCCAAGACCACTGACTCCTAAAAGAAATTTCTCAGATCTCCAAGATCACTGACTACTAAAAGAAATTTCTCAGATCTTTTTTCAGATGTACAAGTTCACCTCTCTCTTCCTCCTGTAGCAGATTTCTGATCCATTATCTTGTGTCTTCCAAGACCAGTTGGAGATATTACATTTTTATGACTCATATGGCATTGGACCATTAGGGTTTTGTCTTCATATCAAGAGTGGTAGGTATGTATTTTTATGTAACACTCATAAACTGAGTATCTCTGAAAATTCTTAATCCTGTATATTTGCATATGCTCTCTTTTTACCTTGGAAAAGACGATGTAGTAGTACATAGCCTAACCCAGGCTATAATAACCTAAGTTATCTCCTCAGCATCCTCACCTACTATACGTTTATATTAAAAGCAACATCAGATGTCAAGCATTCAGTCAAATAGAATGCCATATAGTCTCATATAATAAATTGCCACTTTATGTCACTCTAGTCATCCTTAATAAAACTATTAACATCTATCTGCCTCTAAAACAAATACATTAATCACTCTATCAGTACACACAAGAAATACAACTCAGTAACAAAGCACATTAATAACTATTTGTCAAATCTAAAATCCTGTGTGTATACACAACTATATTAAAAGCATGAACAACTGATTATATTTGTTATAATATTAAATATATTCATATAAAAATATATAATATAGACATAGTTATGTAGTAAAAACATGAAGAGCCAACTAAATTTATATATAGTATTATTATTTCAGAGATGGGATGAACACACAGCTACCTTAGAATTAGAAATTGCCAAATGTGATGACTGCAGCTTTTACTCTAACCCTTGTTCACAGCTGTGTCTGTAACTTATGTATCTAGTGAGCACCTCCGCATCTTCAAGGTTTCAACCCAAAGGTCACAGTGCCCACCTTCCACCCTCACTGTCATCTGGGCACATCTGAGTGATTCGTCCTTTCAAAAGTCAGGGAATAAACCCATTACATCCCCACTAGCCTCCCATTTCTGTGCTTCAATTTTAAAACTGAAGCCCTTGTTTAACGTGTACCTGCTTCCTTAGAACCCAGCCTATTAGAAAGCTGTGAATGAATACGTGAAAATTAAAAATGGTTACAATGAGTATTAAATATTACCCAACTATTTTCATAGAAGCCCTCCTAACTGTCTTTTATGAAACACAGGACCACTTAAAAACAAAATCCAAACTGAGTCAATCCTTTGATGCTTCTCCATAGTGTAGCTAGCCTAGCTGAACGACAGAGGAAGCTGGTGAGAGCAGGAAGTGTACATCAGTTCTCCTGGTCCAGAACTGAGTCA
>CABHPP010119619.1:0-21158 GCA_902168425.1 Peromyscus attwateri
TGTGTGTGTGTGTGTGTGTGTGCATGTGTGCAAACATGAAAACAAATTACACACTAAATAACTGTAGTAAAATTTGCAAATAATGGTTCAAAATATTTAAACTATTACTGTAGAAACTACGGTGGTTGGAAAACATATTTATTATGATAGATAATTAGAATTTCTAGTTTTTCCTTAAAAGACTTCATAGTTTAGATTTCATCAAAATGCTTTCTGTAACAAAATGTTGGAACAAGGTAGAAATCATTTTTTGTAGTGAAATCCATTGGTATTGCTGTGGAATTTTCTGGTCTGTTGATGTCTGTAATAACTGCTGCATTCTGCTGCCTCTGACTTTGACCCACTGTTTCCGCAGATGATCCTGGGCTTGGCAGACCGTGTTGCAGCATGCACATGGACAAAGAACCAGAGGTTCAGAGAGCTACATGACACACACACTAGGGTCAGGATAGAGATCCAGAAGAATAGATGACCTGACAGTGAAACCTAATAGGAATGTTCTGAGTTAATGTGGAATTCTGAGGCAACGTGAAAAGAAAGCAAAGACATTTTAATTTCTAAGGATGAGCCTCAATAGCAGTCATGGAACTAGTTAAGATAATAAAAAAATATGAAATTACTGGGTAATTTGCATCAGAATATAATGGAACTGCTCTCCTAAGGCTAAAACAACTCTTTGGTAGCAAGCTAAATACAGACACAGGGGTGTTGTATTATATTTTGTACACTAGTGTGCCATCCCAAACCCCCAGAGTCTCTCTATTTCTTCTCAGTATAATGTCTTATTCTCAAAATATGACTTAATATATTTAGATATAATAATTACATGATTCAAAGAATATTACTAAAATAAACCAATTTCTTATCATATGCATATAATAAATTAGTCACTTGTATAGATGTCTATTTGTTGTTCTAAGTGATCTCACTATTTTTTTTGGTTGTTGTTGTTTAGCCTCATAATGGCAAAACCACCCCTTTCTCAGAAAACAAATCAACTAGGCAAAACATCATGTCTTTGAAACTATTATTTAGATCGTTTTTGCAAAAGAGATTTGAGAGAATATGAAGCTTATGATTGTGATCATGAATGGCTTCATGAATCTATGCTAAACTATTGTTAATGATTGTGTATGTTCATTTGAGAGGAAATCGAGGCACAATGAACATAGACACAAATGATGTTTTTGCACAGCAAACTTGAGACTATGTTCTAGGCTCCTGAGGACTGGATACTACCATGGACCTCAACTTCCTCAGAGTCAAAGGACTTTACAAATCAATGACAGATAGGCATGAACCAATTTTTTTTTATTTGAACAAGATACCTGTACAGGTTTGAATTGTTTTAATTTCTTTCTTTATCATAGTGCAGATAATTCGTTTGAAAGTTTAACATGCTAAATAAAACAATTTCTAGTGTATCAATTATTAGTTACTCCAAGAAAAACACGTAAAACTAAAAGAAAACAAATCCATGACCTGATCTTACCCTTACAAAATTTCAGTGATAAGTCAGAGGAACATCCACCTTGCAACTCATAAGTAGGTACATCACTCTTGGTAATGGGCATTCTGTTTAATTATCCATAGCTTCTGAATGCAGCCTTTTTACCAGTCATGTATGCAAGCTTCCTCTAAACTGTTATTAACAAAAATTACATTAAAATTTTTTGTTTCTAAATAGTAATTTACATATTGATTGTCATATTCTTTTTTTTGGGTAAATTAAGAGACAATAGTATTCAATATTATTCTTCAGTAAGAATACTCACAAATCAAAAGATAAATGTGACTATTGAGTATATTGAGAAAAGTAATCCATCCCATAATATTGGTTAGCATTTGTAATTAGTGCAGGTATTGTGCAAAAAATATCAAGAATTAAAAAAAATATATTATGCTATGATCAATTATACTACAGTAGAATTGCTGGTTACTCCCATAATAGTAATGCCTCTATTGTACAAACAGTCCCATATTTCCTGGTAGGCTGATCTTGTAGAGTATACACTCAAAGATAATAAAATTAGTCTGTTCAAGTGACATTGGTACTTGCTATCTCCGTGTCAGCACTCTATTTAATTAGCCAAGAAAAGGAAATAAACTATGTCTTCACCAATTAAGCAATTGAGAAAGGATTAAAGATTGTGTGATGCAAAAACAACCAAATACTGATTAGCTTTGAAAAGAGAAAAAAAATCTGTTATTTATAATACTAAAGATTAATTCATATTATTTGTGATGTAAAGAATCTAGGAACTGAAAGACATATACTACATGAGCTCATTCACATGTGAAATCTCAGAAATCTCAGAAGATACTTTGATGGAAATTGAGAGATGAGTGGTTATGGAGAACAGAGAGGAGAGTTAGAGCCAAGAAAGAGGGCTCTATGTGCACTAAGTTACAACTCAGTAGAACATGACGATTTACATCAACCCATAGAGGGGTGATATATAAATTCTGTGTCTGAAGAAGGCACAGTTAAAGATTCTAGGGAGAATTCTTAATATCTGTTCCGTGAAGACATCACAAGTGTTTGAGGAGATAAATAAATTTTCTTATTTTAAACATTGTATTTGCATCTAAACATCATATGGCAACCTATTAATATGTAAAATTTTTTACTTTTATGTATTATTTATAAATAAATTTAACTTAAACATAATGAAAGAAAACCAATTTTACTTGTCTTTTGATTTAGTATTTATGACTGAGTTGTGATTTGCAAATTGTTGTTAGCACTCCATAAACAAAAAAATTAATTACTACCTTAATTAGTATCCGTTAAATTGTTGTTAAAACAGATTTTAGAAGTCTTCCTGTACAGTAGTTCTCTGAATTTGTGCATAGACAAATCAGTAATAAAAGATAAAGAATTTATTTTATT
The DNA here is from genome assembly GCA_902168425.1 of Peromyscus attwateri. Classification (NCBI taxonomy): domain Eukaryota; kingdom Metazoa; phylum Chordata; class Mammalia; order Rodentia; family Cricetidae; genus Peromyscus; species Peromyscus attwateri. The sequence continues at coordinate 2,894 of CABHPP010119619.1, forward strand.
TTTATGGAGATGTGTTAATAAAATGCATGCTATGTTAGTATTAGAATGTATTATTGAGAAAGGCTTTTGTAGCTAATAATCAAGAGGCAATTAATAAACTTTAAAACATGTTTTGAAAGAATGATGCATTTTAATTAAATAACAATATAAAACCTCCATTTGATTTGTAATTCTAACCTCCTAAGAGAAAGAGATAGGATATAGAAATTGTTTTAAAAACAGATGGGACAAAATAAAGGGTTTTAAAATTCTCTATAATTAGCATATAATGGCAATGATTATATCCATTGTAAATAAAAGTATTATAAATGTTTTCATAAATTTGCATTATGTCTCATATTTAGGACATGAATAGCTAGCCTGTTATTTGGGTAAGAGAAATAGCAATTTAATGAAAAACAAGTATTAAATAAATAATTCAATATTATTGAAACACTAAAAATAAAAGAGCTTATCATGTTTATATTCAGGGAATATCTTCTAATATTTGAAATATACAATTTTGTTTATTTGGGATTTAATGGACAGAGATGAAGAAATACAGACCATTAGAACAATAAAGCGTCTTTCTAAATAATGGTACATGTGCAGTTACTTTCTTAACCATTGAAGACAAGTTACTCACATATAATGGGGTTTTTATAGAAAAATATTATATAATTCATTTATTTTTAAATAATATTCAAGTTTTCAAATTATGAAGTTAATTCATCATATTCTAGTGCTCTTAGAGAGCACTAATCTTTAAATCACACACAACAAGTAAATATCACACTCAAACATTGATGAACTGAAATTTCATCCTTTGGAATTGTGTGTCATGTCTATATACGATGATTCATGAAATGAAATTGAATGAAGCTAAGTTTTCTCTCATTTCTAGTTTTTCTTTTCTTAATTTTCTAGTTTACCATTCAGTTAATGATCTGCAATATACTCCTTGCATAGAATATATTTCATTCAAATTCATTTCAAAGAAATGTAAAATAATCCTTTCCAGTGCACATAGATCGTTAAAGTCATGCTTTTCTCATGTTCAGAAGCAACAGTCCCCATAGTGCCCGTCTTCCGTGACAAAACCCACGCATCTTTTTGATGCTAATCTAGACGGACACTCTCGGCTCATGAAAGAATCATCATTGCTAATCAAATCAGAGAGAAAACCCACCACTCTGCACCACTGGGAACGTTTCACGTTCTGAATATTTCATAAGAAGGGAGCCAGAGCTGCAGTAGAAACTCTCAACAGCTTCAGGTTGCGTGCAAATGTTTACTTAAAACATTCTAACACAGTCCAACTGGTGTGCTACAACAGCACCAGTGAGCCTGGAGTGATCTTTATAAATTATGGTAATTACTCGTGACATGACTTTCGCTAGGTCACAGCGGCTTGCTTGGTCCCTCTGGCTTTGCCGGCAATTTCTCCACTTGCAAGATTAAGTGGGCAGGGTGCCACAGGAAACTGGATGTGAACACAATGACAAATGTTTGTTGTGACTGCTTAAAAGTGAACTCAATTGTTGAGTTGCAGAAACATCCAAACACAATCAAGGACTGATACTAAGCCTCAGAGTCAGGAGACTGCAGGCAGGCATAGCTCTTGAAATCTTGGGAAATACAATCAGTTTGACAAAATTTGCAACACTAATGTTCCCTTCTTTGACCTACATTGTCTTGCTACTATGTTCTACATATTAAAAATAATTGCTTCTACATGTATAGGGAAAAATACAAAAAATAAAAGAATTTGTGGTTTTTAAGAGATTACCTGTCAATGTCTAGATCAGTATTTGAAATAATAACTGTAATCAAAGCTTAAAACATCAAGCTAAATATCAACGAATCACCTTGATATGGCATGGTTCTAAGTTTAATAAAAAATTAATCTATATAAGTATGAACCAATTAAAAACATTTTATTGATAAGCTCCAGAAAACTTTCTTTTCCCACATAATTCCTTCCTTTCATTTTCTTAGAGTTAATCATGGCGATTTCATATTCTCAAAGCAGCATAATTCATGTCACATATGAGTTTGTAAGTTGAGTAAGTCAAATGGAACTAATTTTGAAATTTAGTTTCAGTATATAGCTTACTATTTTGTAATTTAAGTGTTATTTGGAACCTGTAATTGTAATTGTTAGTAAACAAAGAACTTATAAAAAATTAATGATTCATTCTAAGGAAAATGATGTAGCACATATTTTACTGCTTCAAATATCTCTGATGTGAGGCTGGAGATATTGCTCAGTGGTTAAGAACTCAGGCTACTGCACTGTAACTCCACTTCCAGAGACTCATGCTCCCTTTCAGCTTTCACAGGCACTGTACACATGTGGTGGTACATTTACATACATGCAGATAAAATATTCATACATATAAAATAAAAATAAAACTTTAGAAATAAAATAAGAATAAATATATCTAGGATAATGAACTGAATAATATAATATATTCATGTGTGAGTAGAAGTAAATGTCTCTTTAATTTTAAGACTTATAATCACCTCTGCAGGTGTGTAAGTGGAAATGTTGGTTGTTTTCATTAATATCCAATTAATTGGAAGGGTATGATAAACTAGGGTGGTAGTAATGACATTGGAAGAAAATTAAAAGGAGTATTAAATTAAGATACTCAAATTAATTTATAAAGATCAAAATATAGCACTCTCATGGTATCAGAAGGTGCTATGAAAGCTGCCAGGAGAGAAAAGCACTCAATATTCCTGGCCAACAATCAATCCTGTGAGCCATGACAATGATTGGCCCTGAAAATATCCCCAATGATACAATGCTGACACTTTTAACTTGGGAGTAACCAATGTTGTCTTATCTTCCAATGGCTCACTCAGTAGGACAGAATTCAGGCCAGTACGACAAACCTATCTAAATACCCTTGGCTGATGAGGCCATGGAAGCTTGAGAAGAGTTTAGTACTACCACATTTCTTAATCAGTATAATTTTTAGCTGTATTCTAATATTTGCTTTTATTACAACAGGTAAGTGTAGCTCTCATAATCAATAAAGAAGTTTTCCTCACCACAGAAAAAGCTATAGAGACTCCTATCTAGTCAAAATGCTGAGAATAAATGAACTTGTAGAAACCAGTCACAACTGGTACAGCACAATCAACACCTATATGTAAGGCTCTGGGGTTATCGTAGAAGAGAGATTAAAAAAATTGTAAGAGCCAGAAGATCGGGATACCAGCAGTGAGAGGATGTTTTCTAGCAATTACAGGGATGCTATCCATGTGAAATCTCAGCAATAAGACTTTGCAAACAAGATCTGCATAATAAATGCATGAATGGATGTGCCAACATGGAAAGGGTATCTTTCACATTATCTCACACTTAGATGTAGGCTAAGGCAATTATGAGTTCTTAAACATTGAAAATCAGTTTTCTGTATAATGAGCCATGAGATAGGTTATCTAATCCCATGTGGCTAGCCTTAAACTCATGTGCATACTAGCAACACTACATGAACTTAGTAGGTTATATTTATGGGACTTAACAATAATAATGGCAGAAGAAGTTAAGAGTCAAAAGGCAGTAGGAGAAACCTGGGAGTAGTTGGAAGGGGAAAGGAATAAAATGATAAAACTGAAGTATTTATGTATGAAATTCTAAAAAAAAATGACTTTTTTTTTTAAAAAAAGCATTAAGGCAAAAATTATTAAAAAAAAGAAAGAAAAGAAAAGCACACAAAAAACAGTCTGCTTTGTGAGGGCCCAAATCGTCTATTATATTTAAAGTACATTAAGTTAATAAAGTGAGGAAAATTTATGATCAAGGCTAGAATAATAAACATATGAAAATCTAATGCTGAATATGATGTATGGATGAAATGATGTAATGGTATAAACTAAATACTTAAGAAATATGTCTATTTCTATCATGAAACCATTCAAATGCATTTTTCCTTCTTTAAGTATTTCTTTTTGTAACAGACAAGGACCCCAGTGAAAGCAATTGTGAATGCTATATAAAAGATATCAAGTTTGGTCTGTTGCAAATACTCATGTATTCCAAGGCATCAAGTCCCAGTAGCTGAAGGAAGGTTGAGATACAGCTTTAAGTTTTGTGTTTTCAGGGGATTCCCAAGTGTGTGAATGAGTCACATTTCTTGTGTTTTTTCTTTGGCTACTTTCCTTCTGTTTGCTAATTTTATCCTATTCCAACTTGTTAGTTTTTGTTTTGTCTTTTTTTATTTTATTATTTTATTTTATTTTTATTCCTTAGAAGCCTGTTTGTTTTCTAATGAGAGACAGAAAGGAGGGGGGCCCAGATTGGAGGGGGATCCAGGTTGGAGGGGAAGTGGAGAGGAACTGGGATGATGTGAGGAGTGGAGAATCTTAACCAGAATATATTGTACGAGAATATAATTTATTTCAATAAAATTTGAAAATAATACATATTTTACTGTATTTGGCCTAAGATAGCATTTGGTTCTGGTCCCATTCTAGAAAACAGTAGTCATTTTCAGTATATCAAGTGAATGTTTGAATTGAGTGCTTTTGCTGTTGGAGCCCATATCAACATATCTGTCCTAGTGTATCTCTGTGTTACTTTGAATCTGCTTAGATACCAATGCAAGCCCTGCTCAGATAGATCTTCCATCGCTGTGGTTTGAATGTCTACTGTCCTAAAACATTCATGTGCTAAATTCTTGGCCTCTTTCTTAAGGTGCTATTTGCTATGGTTACAGTATTTACTAGGTAGGGCTGTTGGAGAAGGTATAGTCATTGGGTCCTTTAAATAGGTTGTTGAATACTGAATCTCAATCTTTCTCCCTCACCCAATCCCTCTCTGTCTCTCTCTGTCCTCTGTCTGTGTCTGTCTGTCTGTCTCTCTCTGTCCGTCTCTGTCTCTGTCTCTCTGTCTCTCTCTCTCTCTCTCTCTCTCTCTCTCTCTCTCTCTCTCACACACACACACACACACACACACACACTTACAACATGATCTGTGTTATGGTATATGTAACCTTGCTTGTTGACTTGCTACAGGACCACATGCAATAGGACCAAACAATCATGGATTGAAACCAATCAAATATATTTTTCCTCCCTTAAAATTCCTCTTCATTTTTGAAAAGATATTTTGTCATAGTGATGGAAAACCAATGGATATGTTTGTGGGAATCTTACTATGAACTTAGTTCTTTGAATCTGAACTGTCACATCTGGCAGCCTGTAGTTTTCATAACTCACCTTATAGGATGAATCAGGTTTACAGGCTGGTTGTTTAAAAGCAAAAACAGACTGTTAAGATTTTGTTGAATTCATTTTTTCCTTTTAATATACTTTAATTCAGCACAGTTTCATATATGTTCTACAGGGAAGGGTAAACTTTTTCTCACCAAGAAAATTAATTATGTTTCTGGTCAACATGAAGATAGTTTAAGATTTCATGTGTCCAGTTTTTATATGATTTAAATAACTTGTTTTACCCTTGTTTTAGTGTGTGAATTTCATTTGTTTCTTCCATTTGAAGAGCATTTTTACTTAAAAAAATTATTCATTTTACATACCAACCATAGATTCCTCTCTCATTCTTCCTCCTACTCCCCCGCCCCAGCCACTACCCCCTAACTCACAGCCCATCCCCTCCTCTGGACACCTTGCTCACCCTTGATGCAGGGAGAAGAAGATTGGTCCTGCCTGAACTAAATGTACCAGGTTTGCTGACTACCCATGGGAGAAATTCAATCCTTTAATTTTAAAATTAAGACTGGGTTTTCAGAAAGATGCTTCAATAATCTTAGATAAGGATCATTATTTTAAAGATTAATTTTTTGTTGTACAGTCAGACATAAAAGATGTTCTTTATTTTTGCAAATTTCAATCTTCTATTATAAGACAAAATTAGTTTTACCACTAAATTTTTTAATTTAATAAATATTTTTTCCATGCAATATATTCAGATTATAGTTTCTCTTCCCTCAACTCTTCCTAGTTGCTCCCCACCTCTGCACCCATTCAAATACACACCATTTCACACTCTTTTAAAGCCAAACAGGTCGTTGTCTCCTGTGCCATTACTTTCAAGGATACTTCCCAGTTTCTTTTCTATTGAGTTCAGGATATATGGGTTTACATTGAGGTCCTTGATCCACTTGGACTTGAATTTTTTGCAGGGTGATTTATTTACATTCTTCTATATGCTAAGATCCAGTTAGACTAACACCATTTTTTGAAGATGCTTTCTTTTTTCCTTCATATAATTTTGGCTTCTCTGTTGAAAATCAGGTGTCCATAGGTGTGTGGATTTATATCTGGGTCTTCAATTCAATTACATTGATCCACCTGTCTGTTTTTATGCCAATAACATGCAGTTTTTATTACTATAGCTCTGTAATAGAGCTTGTAATTAGGGATAGTGGTACCTTTGGAAGTTCTTTTACTGTACAGGATATTTTTTTAGCTCTCCTGGGTATTTTTGCTTTTCCATATAATGTTGAGTATTGTTCTTTCAAGGACTGGAAAGAATTGTATTTTAATTTTAATGGGGATTGAATTGAATCTGGAGATTGCTTTTGGTAAGATGGCCATCTTTATTGTGTTTATCCTACTGATCCAAGAGCATGGGAGATTTTTAATACCTATGAGATGTGCTGGAGTTAGTGTGGCCTAGAGATTGAGGGTCTAGCCTAAAACTCATGCCAGGGGAGTAAGTCCACCCATGACACTTCCTGTAGCACCAGGACCCATATACTGGATGATTCAGAGACCTAGGATAGAACCAAACATAACTGAAGGGGGAAAATGTCAATGTACTGATGCCTAACAATATTCTGCTATACTCATAGATTGATGCCTAGCCTAACTGGCATCAGCGAGGCTTCATGCAGCAACTGATGGAAACAGATGCAGATCCAAGGCAAAATATGAGGTGGAGCTCAGGGAATCCTACAGAAGAGGCAGAGAAAGAATTGTAGGAGCCAGAGGGGTCAAGGACACCACAAGAAAACTCATAGAATCAATCAACATAATCTCACAGGGTCTCACCTGAACCGACAACCAGTGAGCCTGCATGGGACTGACCTAGGTACTCCGCATATATTTTATAGTTATGTAGCTTGACCCTCTTGTGGGACTCCTAACAGTGGGAACAGGGGCTGTCTCCAACTCTTTTACTGGCTTTTGACACCCTACTACTCTGCACTGAGTCATTTAGTCCAGCATTAATACCTGGGGATGTACTTAGTCTTACTGCAACTTGATATGCCATGTTTTGTTGATATTCATAGGAGACCTGCCCTCCTCTGAACAAAACTGGAGCAGGAATACTTTGAGGGTGGGAACAGAGGGGGTGGTGTTGAGGGGAGTGACTGGGAGGAAAGCAGGGACAGGGAATTGTGGCCAGGATATAAAATAAAGAAATAAATAAAAAAAATAAAAGAAAAGAATAAAAATAATAATAAAAACAAAATAAGGTAAAATAAAAACAAACAAATCTGAATAGGACAAAACACAAACAAATAGAAAAGCACCAAAGGAAAATCATAAGAAACACATATAGACAGTGAGGCTCACACGTTTTCACACACTGGAATTGCATAAAACCACAAAACTGGAAAGCATAATAGATAAGGAAAAGCCCAGACAAAGCATTATGAGATGAAGAAACCTCCACAAATACCATTGCATTCATTTTGTGTTGGCTTTCTACTAAGGGGCATGGAGTGGTTTGCGAACCCACTGAGACTTTGTTGGAGCAATCTTGCTCTTTCTTTGGGAGCAGTCATCAGTTGAAGATATCTTCTCCATCAGGGGTGAGGGCATGTGAGGGCACTTCTCTCGGTGTTGGGATCGCATCTACCTCAGACCAGTGCAGGCCTTGTGCATGCTGCTGTGAGTCTGTATGCACCATGCAACAGGTGAATCAGACCTATTGTGTTTAGAAGACTCCTTAGTGTCTTTTTTCCTCATTGTCACTTACAATCTTCCCTCCTCCTCCTCAGCAAAGTTCTCTGAGCTTTGATTCCCAGACAAGTGTGGAAAGTCTCCATTAGTTCTTAATCACAATTAGATATCATTAAATAAGTACATAATAGTTTCCAAATTAAGCACACTATATTGTGCAGAATGTTTTGTTCACTCAGCACATGATTTGCATGTGCGTTTGACAACAAAGGACTAAAGGTAGACATCTGAATAATTCCAACATCAGATTTTATGGGTTATAATATCTTCCCATTGCTTTGTACAAAGCAGTAAAATAGTAGCTGTCTTAATATAATCATAATAGATATTAACTTATTGTAAATAACAGTCCCTTCTTAAAATTAAACTAAAATAACTTCAAAATATCTCTCATATATTTGTACATATAACTATATGCATAGTTACTGCCTTAATATAAACACAATAGAGATTAATTTATTGTAAATAGCAGCCTAGCAGTCCATTCTTAAAATTATTTAATCTTGAATTTACTTCTAGATCTTTCTCTTTTTGGAGAGAGAAAGAGACAGAGTCAGAGACAGAGACAGAGACAGAGAGAATCTTGGAGTTTATAATAGACAACTGCATTTATAGGGCACTTAAATGGGAGAAAAGATAGCGATCCTCTGATACAAATATTACTGATTTCCTCACATCTGCCTAAGTCCTGACAATGATGACATTAAAGTTAAATGTCCCATGGAAACTAATAGAATTTGGCACTCAATGGAGTCATCTTTAGCAACTAATCATCTTGATTTTGGCATCTGAAAATACAGGTATAGTCAGTAATATTTGAGATAACAATACACAATTCTTTTCTAATTAACATTTTCAGTGATTGCTCTTCTAGCCTTAATGTAGGAGTGAATTACCTGTCTAACAGCTAGTGTCAGGGTGACAGATTTTACATCTATGCATACACCACACAAACATGCATGTGTGTGCACATAATGCTTGGTTATAAATAGTGACATTATTTGCTTATTTGTTTGGTATTGATGATGGCTATGTGTATATATAGAGAGATCCTGTCTCTGTTTCTGTGGGTTTGTGTGTGTGTATGCCAAAACAAAAGAACTTGACAAAAACAAAGAACTATAAATTTATACTGTATTTGTATCTTTTGTTAGTTTGTAGACTGTAACCAGTTCATAGGTTAATATTTAATATCTTTTTTTTTTTTTTTTGGTTTTTCAAGACAGGGTTTCTCTGTGTAGCCCTGGCTGTCCTGGAACTCACTGTGTAGTTCAAGCTGGCCTTGAACTCACAGAGATCCACCTACCTCTGCCTCCTGAGTGCTGGGATTAAAGACATGCGACACACCTTTATTTAGTATCTTAAGAAGAAAGCATCTAAGCATATGTCCTAAATGAAGTCTTATTCAATATTTATATTAATGACTTATATACCATTCAGCGTAGTTGGCAATAAGACACACAGATTGCACAGAGCATATGTAGCCGAGACAGGTGCAATCAATTTTGTGGCAGCATAAGTGGGAATATGAACGCAAAAGAAAACCAAGACCATGACAAGAAAAGGCTGTTCTCAGATGAGCAAAGGAGAAAATAATAATATCCCACTCTGCAGAGATTTGTAAGATCAGGATCTTTGATTATAATTAGATATTGAATATGTTAAGACTTATATTTAATGAACTGAAATGGTTGAAATAGGCTCATGAAAAATAGCTGGTTCATAACACTTTTGAGATTACGACTTAATCATACCTTATAACTATTTTAAATCATTGGCTTAATTTTACAGGATAAAATTTCCAGGTTCTCAAAGTATCATGTAGCAAAATGTAAGTAATATTTTCCTGACCTCTGCTGTTAATCCACTTGTGTATTTCCACCTCCCATCCATGACTCTTTCCACTGTACTAGGTCTTTCTACTGTAAAACTATTTCTACAATCAGAGGCTTGCTGATCATTGAGGTAGTTTCCATATTATGTGTATAGAATATACAAAAACATGTGTGTATAAATTAATTGATAATTCTGGTTTAAGTGTTTGCATTACTTCCACCGAAAATTCAAAGCAAACATTCTTTCGAGTTATGATACACAGTATAATTTGTCTCTGATGCACTATGATTCTGTATTGCATTACATTTGCTAAAGTAAAATACAACAAGTGAGGTGCTAAATAGACAATAAAATTTTGTATCTACCTACAAAGGCTGTAAATTCCATTATCAAGGCAACGATGTGTCACAATTTTGTGAAAGCTTTTTCCTTGTTCATAGTTTACCCACTTTTTCTTACACACTATGATGGCACTAAAGACATGGGGGCTGTATTGGTTCTCCTTTAGAAACACAGTATGTGTTCTGTGTCTTCTGCATAGAAATTGTTTTATCTTAAAAATCTTGCCTTCTATGTTGAAACTTTTCAAAGTGAGTTGATGTAGTACAAGAATTCAAACTATGAACAAAAAGCATTGATAAATTAATGCCTTTATTAGTTATGCTTTTCTTATTTCCAAAAAAAACCAAAGTTTTCCTAAAATAACCATTTAGGGTGCATGTGATTTCATATCTCATGCTCGTAGAAAGATTAAAAACAGAATGTAAGGAACTTTTCTTCATGACTTGCTTTTCTGTAGTCCTTTAGAATTGGAAATGAAATTTTCTTTCTGCATTTTATTCATTTCTTAAAATTTCTTTAAGCATTTTCTTTTTGGCTTAAATTTTCTGAGCTCTATTATTATGTTCGCTGACTATTCAGAAATATAAAAGTATAAATTGATCTTTACCAATTCTTGATTATCCTTACCACTCCATTTCTCTTTTGTCAGGTAAACTAATTTTTTTTTCTTTAAACCAGCGGTAAACAAATAACTCTAGTCAAACAAGGAAAGCTGGGAGCAGGAGAGATGGTCTTCCCCAGGGTACAGCACACTAATTTAGTTGTCTAGTGCCTAATGATCATCCTTGAAAACATACATGCAAGTTTATACTGACTGAGCAGATTATATTGAAGAATATGTGTGTGTGTGTGTGTGTGTGTGTGTGTGTGTGTGTGTGTGTGTGTACATACAAACATATACTCATGAAATAACAGTTAATGATGAAAGAGGCCATGAATTTGAAGGAGAGCATAGCGACACATGGTGGAGGATTTGGAGGGTGGAAAGAGAAGGGAGAAATGTTGTGATTATATAGTCAGAAGCTTTCCTGTGTCCCAGCCTTCTGGCACTCGGGACAAATCTCTCCCACCCGGGTCCCCCAAGTAAACACACAGAGGCTTATATTCATTATAACTGCATGGTCATGGCTCAAGCCTTTTGCTAGCTAACTCTTATATCTTTAATTAGCCCATAGCTATTAATCTATGTATTGCCACATGATTATATCATAATCTCAATAAAAAAGAAAGAAAAACAGAAACAAGCCTTTTCTACTGCTAATTTATTAACATAGTATTGTTAGAAAGCAGACTAAGTTCTTGTAGCATTTACTAACAGGAGGAAATAGTTTATTACGAACCAGTTACTCCAGACAGTTTTACAATCTGAGAGTACACATTATGCCTACATACCCAGACACGTATATTACAGAGTTTATATAATCCCACGTGGAGGTTTACAATAAAGCTATGAAATCCCATTTCACTCAGTTTATAAGAAAGCTTGTATATAATCTCTTGCACCTTCAGCATCAGACTACATCTTAAATTTTAATATTTTACTAGGACAAGACATGTAAGATATGAAATATGAAAACATAAATTTTTAAATGTTTTTTAAGGAGGTATTTTACTTATTTGTTTATTTTGGTTTTTTTTTTTTTTTTGAGACAGGGTTTCTCTGTATAGTTTTGGTGCCTGTCCTGGAACTCACTCTGTGGATCACGCTGGCCTCGAACTCACAGAGATTTTCCTGGCTCTGCCTCCCGAGTGCTGGGATTAAAGGCATGCACAACCACCGCCTGACGAAAAAAACGTAATTTTTCATAGATGTTTGCAATACTGTGTATGTTATTGCAAACTGTCAGTGTTAGGTTTAGTTAGGAGAGTGTATCAGAACTGTGGAATTTTCCATGTCAAATTGGCTTGTGGGCATGTCTGTGAGACATTTTCTTGACTGCCAATTGACGTCAGAGGGCTCAAAGTGGCGAGGGACAATTCTTGAGCAGGTGGGCCTGGTCTGTAAGAGAAAAGTAACTGAATAAGGGCTGGAAACAAGCCTGTAACCTCCATTTCTTTAGAATCTACTTCAGACCTGCCTTTAGGTTATGTCTTTAGTGGCCGACAGAGATGGATTTAATCTGTAAGCTCAAATAAATACTTCTTCCCAAAGTTGCTACTGGTCATGATGTTTCTCTTAGAAAGCAAACTGGACCCAACCATGACAGGACATGATGGAAATGTAATAGACCAAGTTCACTTGAATCCAATAATTTCATGGGAAATTGTCATAGTGGGTAAGATTTCAGTTAATTCATAGTCAGAAAAGGGTAATGGTCTCTCCCAAACATAAGAAATTCTTACACTTCAAAGAATCTGTCATAAACAGTGTTGCCTATTACAAAATACATACAAAGTCCTATTAATCACAGTGACCTGGCCTGTTCTTATATAGCAAGTGAGAAAAGTACTCTGAGTTTGGGTTTGTTATAAACCTTATTTAATGGATACTAATTGTATTTTATATTTTATTTTTTAAAAAATAATTGTTATCCCTGCATGTCCCTCTTAGGGTCCTCTATGTTATCTAGCTTCTCTGAGGTTGTGGATTTTAGCCTGGTTATTAGACCAGGATTTATCCCTAGTGCATGAACTGGCTTTTCGTAGCCTACTCCCTATGGTAGGATACCTCGCTCAGTCTTGATGTGGTGGGGAGAAGCTTGGTCCTGCCTCACCTTGATATACCAGACTTTGTTGACTCCCCATAGAAAGCCTAACCCTCTCTGAGTAGTGGATTGGGGGGGGGGGTTGTGGGAGGAGGGGAGTGAGGGGGAACTGTGGAAAAATTTAAAATAAAGAGAAAAAAAATAATTGTTACTCATCAACAATGCTACAGTTTAGAATTATAAAATAGAGCAATAAAAATAGTTTTTCAGTGTTTTTAAAGTCCTGGTATGTTATTCTTTGATATTCATTACATTAATACTTTCAAGAATCATCGGAATTTTCAAAATTATAGTTTAAATTTATGTGATGATATTGTGTTCCCCAATATATTGTGAACATTAATAAACTTATCTGGGGTCAGAGAACAGAACAACCTCAAGAGGCCAGAAAATGGTGGCACACATGCCTTTATATCCTAGCATTCCAGAGGCAGAGATCCATTTGGATCTCTGTGAATTCAAAGTCACACTGGAAACAGCCAGGCATGGTGACATATGCCTTTAATTCCAGGAAGTAATGGCAGGAAGCAGAAAGGTATATAAGGCATGAGGACTAGGAACTAGAGCCTGTTAAGCTTTTAGGTTTTTAGCAGTAGTTCAGCTGAGATGCATTCAGATGAGGACACAGACACTTCCAGTCTGAGGAAACAGAATCGCCTGAGAAGTTGGCGGGGTGAGGTTAGCTGTGGCTTGTTCTGTTTTTCTTATCTTTCAGCATTCACCCCAATACCTGGCTCTGGGTTTGTTTTATTAATAAGACCTTCTAACAATTCTTGCTACAAATTCACTTTTAAGAATATTGATACTCTACAATTTAAGTAGCCAAAATTCTTGTCTTGCATGAATTATTTTGATAAAAATAAACTATTTTACATCCATTAAAGTTAAAATATATAAAAATTCTTCCAAAAAATTAAAAGTAAAGTCTCCATATGATCCAACCATCACATTTCTGAGTATTTATTCTATAGAAATAAATAATTGTCTTAAAATGATACAATAATGTGTTCATCATAAAATGCATGTTTACGTCCTACAACTTTGTGTGTGTATGTGTTTAAATATAACATAAATGTGTATTATTTTATGAGTTTTTGCACTATTTCTACATTAGACATTTTTCCTGGGATATTGAAGTGACATCAGTCTACCTTGATGACATTAAGCTTCTCATCTCATTTACAAAGTAAAGAAAAACACTAATTTCTTCCTTTCATTGACTTAAAGATCACCTTTATCATCACCTATGCAGTGGTAAGTACGTAATTAGTTCCTGTCACTACAGCAGACAACCTGCAATATAATGGATATTCTGTAAATGGCAGCTGTGAATTTCTGGTTTTGACAAATAACTTAGAAGTGTATAATGACTCCTATTTTTAAAATGTCTCAGATTCATAAAAGTACTTGGCTTGTGTTGTTCTAGCATTATTAGTAAAATTAAAATTAGATACATATCAAAATACTCAGTTGTTTTTTAAAATGGAAAAACATGATGTGTGAACTAAAATTGAAATGTTCTGAAATTCTATTAATTTAGTGAATATTCTTGTAATATTATGACAATTTTTAAAAATGTGTATTCTGAAGGTCAAAATCTGGACTGTTTGTATGCAAAGGAAATAAATACCTTACTGACTGAACTATCACTCCATCTCCTGAGAAGCTTTATTTAATCTTTACATTAATTATAATATTCATTTTTATTTACACATTAATTTAAATATTCCTGAGAGAAATATATTTATTTTGTAGGTAATATTCCTTAATCTGTTTTTATTGCTAGTAACACAAAAGCAGATTTTATATTAAAATGAAGAAATTTATTTTGGCTCATGATTCAGTTCTAAGGTGAAAGGGTCAGATTTGGTAAAGATTATGGTTTACACAGTTCCAAGGAGCTTTAGGATATCATAGTATAAGAAATATTGGTTGGCCGGGCGGTAGTGGCACATGCCTTTAATCCCAGCACTCGGGAGGCAGAGGCAGGTGGATCTCTGTGAGTTCGAGGACAGCCTGGGCTACCAAGTGAGGTTCCAGGAAAGGCGCAAAACTACACAGAGAAACCCTGTCTCGAAAAACCAAAATAAAAAAAATAAAAAAAAAAAAAAAAAAGAAATATTGGTTGTTGGTTGTTGTGGTTATACTCTGGCTTCTTTATTTTAAAGAAATCAATATTTCAGTATTAAATATCATACCTGAAATATTGATTTCTTTAAAATAAAGAAGCCAGAGTATAACTACAACAACCAATATTTAATATATTGTATTAATATATTGTATGATATTTAATACAGTCCTGTATGTGGTCACCTTTAAAAAGCTGCTTTGAATATTACAGTAGAATTATTTCCACATCTTTTATACTAAATAAAGCAGATTAAGTAACAATATGAGTGTGGGATAGAAGTAAATTTATTCTGTGTACACACAAGTGTAGGAGCAAGTATGTGCACATGTAGCAGCTGTATATGCAAACATACATGTACATGTGTGTATTCCATAATTCTGTTTCTGGAAGAAATTATTGTTTCTAGAAGCATAACATATTGTACATTATAATTGTAGATTTTAAAGGAAAGATATAGAAAAATTCAAGATTACATTATCTGTAAACTTATTAAGAATAATTAAATAATAATCTTATGAATAAAGTAAAACCTATACACATATTGCAACCAAAATATTATGAATAATAAATAATATTTAAGATCTTAGACTGTATGATCTGCATGTTCTGAACTAACCATATCTCTTTCTTCCAAAAAGAAAAGAAAAATGTGTATGGAGAATGTACAATCTTTATACACAGATCTTTTAAATGATTTTGAGACAATGAAGGTTTATTTCTTTTTAACTGCCACATAAAAGTTTGTTGCTAATTTTAGAATGAAACTTAGGGTCCCCAGGGTTATAGCTAAGTATTATTTACTACCAAATCAGTTACATTTTATATATTTATTTATTCATTTCATTATATAATTTATTTTGTTATAATACGTATTCCCTAAGAGCCAAGTTTATGTTTCACTGTGTCTTTTTATAAAGTGTCTTGTACTCGGGAGACCAAGCTTAAAAAATGAACAAATATATAAAATAAAATAAAGACTATATCAAGTATTTTATAATTATATAATATATGTTTCAAGTTTGACAAAAGTTTCATACATAAAATATAAGAAACAGAGTAGAAATGCTCAAAGATTTGTGATTCCATTATTTTAACAAAAATATTATTTAAATTGGGTCAGAATGAAGGCCACAGGACTGGTTCACAATTAAAATAATTGTAAATAAAAAACTATAATAAGGTGGTTATCCAGTACTCTAGAGGTGCATCTGTATATGATGATGCATATATTTTTGTCTGTATTTTGGTTACAGAGAGTGATTTTCTAAGTAGACAAGACTATTCTTGAACTTACATAATTCAGGCTGCCCTGAAACTATTGATCTTTCTACCTCTAGCCTCTAAATTCAGGTTTTTCAGTAGTCTGTAGCATACTGGGCTATGCTGTGTTTTAGGAATAGCAAATATAGTGAAATGTTTATTTAAATAATCATAAATTTTGCATGGTATTTTTTCTTTCATACACTTCTTATTTATTTT
The DNA here is from genome assembly GCA_902168425.1 of Peromyscus attwateri. Lineage (NCBI taxonomy): Eukaryota > Metazoa > Chordata > Mammalia > Rodentia > Cricetidae > Peromyscus > Peromyscus attwateri. Next base: position 19,313 of record CABHPP010119619.1, read on the forward strand.
GAATGACACTTACGTTTTCAAATATGAACACTTCTTATTTTAACAAAAAACATGAAAGATAATTCAATAGTATCAGAGTTGAAAGATTTTAAACTGTTCTAATTAATTTCATAATCACTTGGCCAGTGTTAGTTTGAGTAACATTTGTCTAAAATCTGTATTTGTTATGTATGGTTACTTTGATCTACATTAAGTTTTGTTCTTGAACAACTTTATTTGTCATCAGCTCTGAAAATACAGATCAGCTCTGAAAATACAGTACTGATTTACTTGTTTACAGTTTACTGGTTGTTTTTTTGTTTGTTTGTTTAGTTTTGTTTTTTGTAGTCGGAGGTTTTCTCAGGTTCCGCCAGGCCACGATAGTCCCATGGCCTGCTTATAAAATAATCACTCAGAAGCTTATATTAATTAAAATTGCTCAGCCATTAGCTCAGTCTTATTACTGACTAGCTCTTACACTTAAATTAATGCATAATTCTTATTTATGTTTAGCCATGTGGCTTGGTACCTTTTCTCAGTTCTGCCTTGACTTCTTGCTTCCTCTGGGTCTGGCTGGTGACTCCTGACTCAGCCCTTCCTCTTCCCAGAATTCTCCTTGTCTGCTCACCCTGCCTATACTTCCTGCCTAGCTACTGGCCAATCAGCGTTTTATTTATCAACCAATCAGAACAATGCATATTCACAGCATACAGAACGACATCCTACAGCATTTTTATTGTTATTTTTTTATGTATCTTTGATTATTCTCTTTGCATCTCTTTCAGATTGCTCATGAAAAACATTGGTGACTAATGAAGCTGATATATATATATATATATATATATATATATATATATATATAATCACAATGAAGAAAGAAAACATGGTCTATAAATTCAATGTTATCCAAGTTGTGCAATTAAATCTCCCCACATAATTATTTTTTTTCATAAGTATTTTTATATGACTTTTCCCCCAAAGTATGTAGTAAAAGTGGCATGCTAGAATTTCTTTTCTAGTAAAGTAACACTTTAATTAAATCATGAGTAACCAGTAGTTTTTAAATATGTTTTACAAGATACATTAAATTCTTGTAAAATTCACCAACTTTATTACTCTAGATTATATATAATCATTAAATAGCTAACAAATTAAATAACTAATTGATGGGAAATTTGGGGTGTAGCATGAATCTTAAAGAGTCTTATTAATAAAATCAAACCTGAGCCAAGTATTGGGGTGAACTGGAAGATCAGAGAACCAGAATAAGCCACAGCTATCTCACCTCCCGGATCCTCAGCTGGTCTTGTTTCCTCAGACTGGAGGCCTCTGAGTCCTCAACCAGAATGGGTCTCAGTTGAACTGCTGCTCAAAAGCCTGAATGCTTAACCAGGCCAAATGCTTAACCAGGCCAAATGCTTAATCAGCCAAATGCTTCTAGTTCCTGGTCTTCACGCCTTATATATCTTTCTGTTTTTGCCATCACTCCCTGGGATTAAAGGCTCACTTCTTGGGATTAAAGGTGTGTGTCAGCATGCCTGGACGTTTCCAATGTGGCCTTGAACTCACAGAGATCCAGAGGGATTTCTCCTCTGGAATGCTAGGATTAGAGGTGTGAGTGCCACCATTTTCTAGCCTTTGTATCTAGTGGATGTCTGTTCTCTGACCCCAGATAAATTTATTAGGGTGCACAATATTTTGGGGAATACAATACCACCACATTGGGGGATGGGATTAATTTGTTTTGAAACCAAGGACTGTCCAGCTGTTCACTCTGGAGCACTGGTAGGCTTTGAATCACACTCTCTTATATATAAATTGGTGTGTGTGTGTGTGTGTGTGTGTGTGTGTGTGTGTGTGTGTGTGT
>CABHPP010119619.1:21168-43893 GCA_902168425.1 Peromyscus attwateri
TGTGTGTGTGTGTGTGTGTGTGTGTGTGTGTGTGTGTGTGTGTATTTCAGAAAATTAGTTTGGTGTTTAACATGAATATCTTGAAAATTTGTACAAAGTATTTTGGCCTACTTGTATCATCATAATTATTTGTGAGTTATTTCTGTGTGTCATGTATTTACATAATGAATAAAAGCATATAAGTTTAGCAAAAATATCCAACTAATGGGATATCAAACCATATATGTAAAATATAAATAAATGTAAACCTTTAAATAAATTTGAAGAGCAGTTGAAAATATTTAAAGTTCCCTTGAAAATGACACATTATGGTTTTTATTTTCAGTGTTTTATACCAATTCAAACAAGAATATACTCTATATAATCTCATAAAGATAATTTTAATCCTAGGGGTTTCTATAACCAAGTGTGATTATAGGGGGAGGACAAGGGAATCCGTGGCTGATATGTAAAATTAAATTAGATTATAAAATAAAAAAATACAACAACAAAAGAACAGTCAGTTTTAAAAGTAACCTTTGTTCTCATTGAATATGACTTTATTTCTAAAATTTTTATTTGAAGTAGAATTTTTACAGAGTGATAGAAGAACCTCCAGTGTCATTATAAGGCAACTCTTGGAAATAGAATATTTTAATCAACATGGCAAGCACAAATTGGTTAATTTCCTTGATCTAGACATAGTATATTAAAAAAAATTCACCACTTATCTTCATTTTGAGTACATAAATGCTGAAAGTAGAAATATTCTATTTATAGTTTTAGTACAAGGTTGAATGCACTCATCACACTGCATTGGTTGCCCAAGAAAAAAGTGTTAAGAGTTCCTTTTATTGATTCACAGGCTAAGCAATTTCATTTTTTTTTGTTTTCATACTTTGACCTATAACCCAAGCATCCATTAGGCACTACAATAGCAAGGTGTAGACACATCAACTACAAAGAAATAGAATGAAAATGACACTGTCTCCAGCTAGGGATGCATTAATAGACCTGAGAATTCAAACATAGAAAAGGCAATTTTTTCCTGCTGGGAAGTGGTGTTCTCTGGAGAGCTATCTCAGACTGAAGAACATGATATGAAAATCAATAAAGGCCCTATTGTGCTGCTGATGTGTCCGGTAAGTGTCATTTTCTATCTTGCTAGCGGATATCTAAAGGAAGTTAAAGCTACTTTACTCATAGTAATTGGATGAATCCTCTTTTATCAGTGGTCTATACTGCTGTTCAGCGCAAAAATTAAATATCCTGCAGGGTCCAGTTGGAGAAGAGATCTCATGGAAATGAACGTGAGAATGGCGAGGCTTCCCACAATTGTGTGAATGGGATCACAGACACTTTCCACTCTCTGAACGCCTACACTTACACATGAATTCAAGAAGCTAACTGTAAATACCGAGCTAAATGACAGGAATTGTGGTTGGGGAAACATCAAATTGGTTAACCAAGGAAAGCAAGTTAAAAGACAGCATTACAAATGCCAGGATGATGTGCAGAAGTTGAATAGCTGAACTGAATGTTTTAATTTCATCAACGTGTATTACATTGGCCTAGAAGAAAGTTCATGTTTGAATATTATCTAGATAATAATGTCCAGCATCTTTATAATATAGGAAATTATGTGAAGTATTTTAGAATTCTAAGACATTTATCTTTGCTTTCCACAAACCGGAGAATACAACAACAAAACTTCTCCATTTTCTTATGATTTTATGCAATAATTAGATTTTTTTTCTTAGGTAAAAGTCTTTCTATTGTCAGTTTAATAACACAAATGTAAATGGCGCTCTGTCAGGCGAGATTAGCTTCTGCATTTGAGGTTTACATTTGAAATTACATTTTTCTCTCTTTACAGTTTTGGTTTATGCTGCCCTAAATATAAAATAGCTAGTCCATTTACATATTCTGAAAAAATTGAAACCTATGAGATTCAGTGTTTACTTAATCAAAATTAATTTTGGTATCCATCAACGCAAAATTCTATGCTTAGCATATAATTACTTACTCAGTAAAAATATTTGAAGAGTAACTATGGAGTCATAAGATAAGTACAGAATCCCAAAGAATCTATTGTTATGGTAAAGTCTACAGAATTGGGAAAATAAAGACACTAAGAAATTCTAGTAAAGAAATAAAGATTTTTAGTATTTAATAACATACTTATGCACAATAATTCGTCAGTCTCAATCTCAGCATGATATTTATTTTGAAAACCTGGGATATATCTCAATCATCATAACAATTTCCTTTAACAAGATTCACATCTTCATGGGCTGTATTTACATCATTTAACTTAGATACAATAAAGACCATTTATTCAATAATCATGTCATCCAGAATATACAACATATTCTTAAAACTCAACAGTAGCAAAACCCAACTGTATCTGAAAAAAAAAAAAAAAAAAACCTCAGGAAAGATTTAGCCATTTCTCAAAAGCTATATCAATACACAAAAAAATGTTACAATAAAAAAATCTCAAATACCATTCATGAGCACCAGGTAACTGAAAAAATCTAAGCTATAGGATCCTGCCTCTCATTTACTAGGGTGGCTAACATCAGCAGCAGCAGCAAAGAAGCCAACTGAGAATAACAAAGGAGGAAAGGCCATGAAGTGTTCAGCACCCCTAGAATGCTGGCAGAAATGAAAATGACGTAGCCATGGTAGAACAAGTAATAAAAAGGAAGGATGCCCTGTGGTGGGCACAGCAGGGGTAAATGGTAAGGAAACTGCCTTAAGTATAATATCAAGAATAGATGCATGTGGATTAAGTCACCCAGTATTTTATAGCCACGCCTGCCATGTTTGAAGTAGTCCAATTCAGGGACACTCCTAATAGAAAAGTGATTTTCAGTAGCAGCATTGGGGAAAGGGAGAATGGGGAAGAATTTTTTTTTTTTTTACAATATATTTGGATCAGGTTTTCCCCCTTATCCTTATCTTCCCACCCCCCTTACCACCCAACTTCATTCTCTCTCTGTGTCTCTGTCTCTGTCTCTGTCTCTGTCTCTGTCTCTCTCTCTCTCCTCTCAAAAGAAAACAGAAAAAAGAAAGAATTTTTAAGGTGTGTTGCCTGGATTCTGCAAGATAAAAGAGTTCTGGAGTTAATGGTGAAGACAGATGCAAAGACAGCTTCTTTGACTTTGGGGCTGGAGAGATGGCCCATGTCGTAAGAGCACTTACTGCTTTAGTAGAGAACCCAGAGATTCCCTACCCAGCACCCACACTGTGGCTTAAAACCTTCTGTAACTCCAATTCTGGTGGGAGCAATTCGCTTTTCTGACCTCTCAAGCTCCATATTCACACACATAGTGCAGAGACAGAGGTAGACAAAAATTCCTAAACACACAGAACAAGTAAATTAAAAAAATTACTAATTAATCCAATTTTATTTTTGTTACTCCTTGTCTATAAATACCGGTAATAGTCTGATTCTGTATGTCAACTCTAAGATTCTATAAACTATACTGAATCATGGTTTTTGCATTGTTCTAGAAAAAGAATTGCTAGTTTAGTTATTGATTGTACCATGCTAATTTGCCACTGATGCTTTTCTAATTTCACAGTTTAAAGGGTGAAAGAAAATATGCATACATGTAATTGCATGTATGCATATACCCCAACTTGACACAGAATTCATTATGGTTAGGACATGTGAACTAATTTTCTGAAGTATTTTCAAAGACTTTCTTATTATAACACTATGAAGACCTGTTCATCTAACTTAGTAACTGCTTGGCAACAACAAAGAATTCTCCAAAAATTTCAAGAAAAAAATTGCTTTCATTTCTATGACAAATATTGTGTCTGCAATACAATCAATATGACACTATGCCAAAGAAACATGAACTTAACAACTAGATCACGTCAGATTTTTACGTAGATTTGGTTTTGTGTGTGTGTGTGTGTGTGTGTGTGTGTGTGTGTGTGTGTGTGTGACAGAGAGAGAGAGAGAGAGAGAGAGAGAGAGAGAGAGAGACAGAGAGACAGAGAGAGACAGAGAGAGACAGAGAGAGACAGAGACTTGCATTGTTTTTTCAACCTGTTTCTCAATCTTCTTACTCACAGATGATACTCCTAAAAAAATTTTCATATCACTATCCTCTTGTTATTGGTTTCTACTCTTTTATGGATATATGGCTACAATGCACCCAATTTCATGCCATACCTAGTTTTACAAGAAGCAAAAACACAAGGAAACTTTATCATCCCTATTCACATTTACAAAGGAACAATATGTGTAATTTGGTATCATTTCAAACTTACAGGAGAAAAAAAAGAGTTATATTACAAAGCGTAGAACTTAACTTACTTATAACCTTTGTGTTTAAAATGTAAAGACAGACAATATTTGTCTTTGAAAAGGACAAAAATTTATGGGATGTATAATAAGTATTTCAAGAATTACAGAAGAGCATTTTATAATTGAAAAAAAAACTGAAATTTTTATATATCCACAAAAGATGGCTGTTGTCAATTTAATCTTAAGGAACAAGTAAACTATACCCACCAAACTTTAAAAATGGAATATAGTCTTAAGCTACAGAGTAGAAATAAGGTTAATTCTTAGGAAAATAGTTGCCTTTTTGTGGTGATATTGTGTTCCCCAAAATATTGTGCACCCTGATAAACTTATCTGGAATCAGAGAACAGAACAGCCACTAGATACTGAGGCCAGAAAATGGTGGCACACACACCTTTAATCCTAGCATTCTGAAGGCAGAGATCCTTCTGGATCTCTGTGAGTTCAAAGCCACACTGGAAACAGCCAGGTGTGGTAACAAGAGCCTTTAATCCCAGGAAGTAATGGCAGGAAGCAGAAAGGGATATAAGGCATGAAAACCAGGAACTAGAGCCTGATTAAGCTTTTAGGCTTTAGAGCAGCAGTTCAGCTGAGATCCATTCAGATATGAGGACATAGAGGCTTCGAGTCTGAGGAAACAGGATCAGCTGAGGAACTGGGAAGGTGAGATGGCTGTGGCTTGTTCTGCTTCTCTGATCTTCCAGCATTCACCCCAATACCTGGCTTCAGGTTTGATTTTATTAATAAGACCTTTTAAGATTATTGCTACATCTTTTGTGTGTAGTCATTGACTATGAGAAAGGATAGATTAAATTTCCTGAATGCTGCCAGGCAGTGGTGCCACACACCCTTAATCCCAGCGCTCTGAGGCAGAGGCAGAGGAATCTCTGAGTTTGAGGCCAGTCTGGTACAAACAGCCAGTGCTACACAGCAAAACGTTGTTTCAAAAAACAAAATCTTGAATGCTGTAATAATACAGTCCATTATAAAGAAGCCTCTACAAATGAAAGCATAAAATATCAGAAATGACATAAAATTGAAACTGAGTGTAGTTAAATATTAAAATTATCAGATATGTTTATACTCTTTGATATATATTGTATTTAAAAGGAAGTCAAGGCCGATCACTGAGGACGATGTGAGAGCTGGGTGGTGGTGTGCAGAACCTTAGCTATGACATACCGTGTGATAAATGGCAAGGAAAAAAATGGAGGTCCGGGAGCTCTCCCTGGGCTGCAAGCACCTAGCAGCAGCAGCAGTCTGTCATGGCTCCTCCATCACCAAGGTCCCACCATGGCAGTGTAATACACCAACCGAGGCCTGTGCAATCTGAAGCTGTAGCAGCCTGAATAAGCACTTGCTGACTGCCAGAGAGGCCTAGAAGTGGATGTGCAATCCGTGAAGGTGCACTTCTTCCAGGAGCAGTGTCAGCTAGAGATGGAGAGTTGTGATGAGGTCATCGCCAATCTGCAGCAAGCCTATAGTTTGGTCAAGTGACAGGGACACATCTTAGAAGATGATATTTCTAGTCCCCTTCCCATTGCTCAAGAAGCAAGTCTGGAACAGTACTGAGGAGTGGAAAATCCTCTGGGAGAGAGAACTGCACTCCTATCTGACCAGGCTCACTGCTGCGTAGCTCGAGAGAGGGAACTGGAAGAGCGTCAGCCAGAACCACAAGATGGGGTGGTGGTAGAGGAATGTGAAGGCCATGTCCCGGCCCAGCAGGCCTGCATAGAGGCTAAGCATGATAAATACATGGCAGACTTGGATGAGTTCTTCTCTCAGGTGGACTAGAAGAAAAGGAAACGAGCTATCCCTGGCTACTTGTGTGGGAATATCATGTTTGAGCTAATGTGGGAACCTTATATCACGTCCAGTGGTAGCAGCTATTACCAGAAGGACACTGAAGAGCTCCTGCAGCATATGGGTCACTTTGCCTCTGGGACCCAGAGTCCTCTGACACAGAAACAGCTCATCCCACACATGGCAATGGAGGAAGTCATTGATGCATTCATATCAGAGAGCAACTAGGTAGAACACTATGCCTGGCCCACGAGGGTTTGTGGACAGAAGCTCCAGTTCCTGTATGTAGTTCTTGTCATGGGACCTGCCCCTGTCTGCGATGCTGATTGATTCCTAGCTGATGCTTACTCAGCATACCTATTACTGAGACATGAGCCTTCCCTGTTCCCGGTTCTGGGCTGGAGAGTGGGTGAGGTTCGCCTGAGATTGCTTCTGCTGCCACTGTCCTGTAATGAAGTCTGTGAGCACTAATAAATAAGAAAGTAAACAAATAATGAAATTAATTCAAAGGATCAATCACACACAATAAAATGTATGTAAAGAAATACATATGAAAATTTAAATTTATAGAAAACATGGCAGAAAGATAATTAATTATAATACCTTATTTGGAATATTCTATAGCTCTTAAAATCTCCTTTTAAATAATTAAAGGATTATGTATGCACTCATATTAAATGACTAGTAATAAACAGTCTACAAAATATTAACATATGGATAATAAAATCCTCAAAAATTATGAAATTCAAGGTGGATTATGTAAAATTATAATAAGGCATGAAACAGATTATTAAGAATAGCTATGTGTCTTCTGAGCATATTACTGATGATTAAATTTATTTTCTTGCAGTTTTAAGTTAGGATATTTTCTTTTGTTATTATTTATTTTTATTTATGTACATGTTTGTGTATGCGCCTGTGTGCTGGTTCCTGTGGAGGCCAGGATGGGTCATTGGGTTCCCTGGAGATGGAGGAAGAGGTGGTTGTGAGATACCTAATGGGGTTGCACTAGGAACTGAATATAATTTCTCTGTGAGTCCAGCAAGTGTAAGAAACCACTGAGCTGTCAGTCCTCCCCTCATTTTGATATTTTCTAAGTTAACTCTTCTGGATTGGAAACATTAATCAGAAAATCATTAATTTTAAAACAGGACATCAAAACACAAAATTCCACCTAAAATTTTAATACCTAAACTTTCCTCTCTTTTTTTAAATTAAAAAAAAATAACAAGAAAGGAGTGAAAGTAGAATTTTCACATTTGGCTTATAACCTATGAACTAATCAGGGAATGAACTCAAATACTTTTTAGTTTCATAGCTGAACAGCTAAAGCAACGAACTTGGGAAAACCCACAGACACACCTTAATTGAACACTACTATCTAAAGGCTGGAAAGAATCAGCTACAATATATTGATATCTCCAAGATTCTTCCATTAGAAAAATATTAATTCTGAGAAGACAACCAACATACATTAAAAAAATTAAAACAGAATATTTCTTAAGTATTACTCATGTGTTTCTAAGCAGTAGCTGATTTTAGTCATGTACATATGTTTGGAGGAATCCACACCTTTCTCAGAGAATGACTCAATGTATAAAGATCCAGCAATATAATAGCATAATTCACTTCCCATTCTGGCATACTCTTTACTTTCAAGTAGGTAGGGCACACATTAGTGTTAACCTGAAAACCAAGGAAAGCACATTTCATGATTAATTAGTCCCTGTCATGGGCTCAGTAAAATAAGGAGGCTGAGATAATGCCTGACAGAAGAGATAAACATGGGTGTGCATAAATTTTCTCTCACTTGATTTAATGGCTTAAGCTGAACATTTAACATCGAAATGAATATTACACTAATATATGTGTCCATCATTCTCTTAGCCAGTGCAGCAGCATCACATCCTGAATGTGCACCGACATTGCTTAATTAAATTTAATTTGCTTTAATAAAAATAATCATATACTTTCTTCATCCTGAAAAATTGCAGCTGCTGACAGGAAATACCAGTTTTTGTGGTATTAAATAAATGTGTATTTCTTTGTTTGTGACATTTGCCTGGACATACTTTCATAATTAATCTGACCTATCACAAAAAGAAAAGAAGGAATTTTGATAATGACTTCATGGTGAGATTTTAACACTGAGAACCTTAAAGTCAACTCATCCATATTCTCCATTTTCAGCAAAACAAACTGAAGAGTAATGTGTAATGAGTACATCTTAAAACCTGGGTGCTGTACTCTAGTTTAATTTGTTACATAAATAAATTGCTAACACTGTGAATCCTGGCATTAATGAGGAAGTTGCCTTCTTAATGTTATAGCAACAGATCTCTTCAAGGTTGGCCCTGTCAATACTCCATCAAGGAAGGGAGAGGGTGTCATAGAGCATACCTTTCCGTGAGGAACCACAAAAACTAATGAACTTGATTCAAACTAGAGCCATCTGGGAAATAGGAACCTCAATCAAGGAATTTGCTCCATCAGTCTGGCCTGTAGGCCAGTCTTTGAATCATTTTCTTAATTAATGACCGATTTGTGATGGCCTAGCCTACTGTGAGTGATGTCACATCTGGGCAGTTGGTCCTGGGTGGTATAAGAAAGAAAGCTGAGCAAGCTAAGTTTGCAGGCCAGTAAGCAACACTCTTCCATGCAAAGCTTCAGTTCCTGCCTCCAGGTTCCAGCCTTGAGACCCCACGCACAGATGAAAAGTTCATGCTTCTGCAAATAAATTCCCACCTTGCTACTGTAGACAACTCTAATGAAGTTTATTGGGCCACAAGAACTTAAAAAAAATGCAAAAAGTAGATGAGAGCTAGTTGGTGAGAAGAAGGATATCAATGTGTGGGAGAAAAGATAGGACAGTAGGTGGATACGATAAAAACATCTGATACCCAAGAAAAATATCATATTTTAACCTGTATTTATATATGTCAAATTGCTCTGATTGGTCAATAAATAAAACACTGATTGGCCAGTGGCCAGGCAGGAAGTATAGGTGGGACAATGAGGAGAAGAATTCTGGGAAGTGGAAGGCTGAGGCAGAGACACTGCCAGCCACTGCCATTACAAGCAGCATGTGAAGATGCTGGTAAGCCATGAGCCACGTGACAAGGTATAGATTTATAAAAGTGGATTAATTTAAGATATAAGAACAGTTAGCAAGAAGCCTGAGCCATTAGGCCAAACAGTTTAAATAATATAAGCGTCTGTGTGTTTTTTATAAGTGGTTTTGTCGGACTGCCGGGGCTTAGTGGGACCCAGAGAGAAAATTCTCCAGCCACAGAGTTGTAAGGAGATAGAGATATGAGCTTTGATAAATTGACAAGTTATACAAATTGAAATTGTTTTAGGTGAGTTAGAAAAGAAAATGAAAAATTAAAGTCTACAAAATGTCAATACATGCTGTGGGATGGTCTGTATGTCAAATTGCTCTGATTGGTCAATAAATAAAACACTGTTTGGCCAGTGACCAGGCAGGAAGTATAGGCGGGACAATGAGGAGAAGAGTTCTGGGAAGTGGAAGGCTGAGGCAGAGACACTGCCAGCCACTGCCATGACAAGCAGCATGTGAAGATGCCGGTAAGCCACGAGCCACGTGGCAAGGTATAGATTTATAAAAATGGATTAATTCAAGATATAAGGACAGTTAGCAAGAAGCCTGCCACGGCCATACAGTTTGTAAGCAATATAAGTCTCTGTGTTTACTTGGTTGGGTCTGAGTGTCTGTGGGACTGGCGGGTGACAGAGATTTGTTCTGACTGTGGGCCAGGCAGGAAAACTCTAGCTACAAATACATGAAAAAACATGTAAAGGTTAAAGATTACAATATTAAATGAAATTAAAACAGTAATAAGAAAGCAGTAATGTTTATGAAACAGAATATAAATACTTGCAAATTTTTACAGCAAACATTTCATTTTACTCCGTTTTTTTTTCTAGTAGCCCTGATAAAACAATATAATATTTTTTTTGAAATTTAATACAGTATCATTTTTAAACGTTTCTAGATATTACAAACAACTGTATTCTTACAAGTATGGTACTGCATTTGTATATCCGTGTTCAGGTAACTGTGAACATATAGTATAGGAGAAAGTTTTGTATTAATTACTTTTCCTGTTGCTGCAGCACACCAAAAAGCAATTTGAGTAAAGAGGGATTGATTTCCATTCACTGTTGAAAGGAGGGACAGAACATGGTTGGAAGGCATGGCAGTGTGAGCATGATTTGCCTGGTCTCATCTCATCCATCCTCCGTAAGAAGGGAGTCCAAGAAAGCTTTGCTCACAGAATTGCAATAGTCTTTCTTTCACCTAATTTAAGGCACGCCATTGAAAAATGTGTTTCAGAGGGTGAAAATTGTCCATATTAAATTTAAGTGCTGAAGCAGAGAAAACAAACATAATGCCAGCACTTACGGATTACTTTATTTCCTTAGTCATTATTTGCTGACAATCCTGGGGAAGAAAAAAACTGAATTCTTAAAATATATCACATGCCCCCAAATAGAAGAAATTATAATTCTTTTCACATTAATTCAGAAAAAAAGAGAATGGGGTACCAAATCATTACCTTTGATGAGCAAAGAAGCTGCAAAAATAATTTTGTAGTAACTACAGAGTAATGACAAACAGATGCAGCATTGAGAATAAAAACCTTACAGCTCCAATGTCTCTGTATGGGTTCTGCCATGAGCCAACCTGGAGTGGCTGGTTTGAGTGTATTCTTTTATTTAACCTAATTTCAAGAATTACAGACAGTAGTTTATTATTATTATTATTATTATTATTATTATTATTATTATTATTTTAGACTGAAAGCATCCCAAACTCAGTTTTCCGTCTCCAATATGGGAAAAATAACATTTTTCTTCAGATATTTTAAAACAAATTTAGTAATGTAAGCAAGGTGCACATAACTTGTCAACTCTACCTTTTCACTAATCTTTAAAAGTCATATATATATACATATATATATATTATGTATGTATATTTGTAGCTGTGATTTTGTATTACAACTTATAATACAATGTGGTGATACTTTAATTGTGCTGAAATGTGATTTTATTTGTATGTTAATAAATAAAATTTGCCTGGAGATCAGAGGTCATTAGCAGAGAGCCAGGAAGTGAAGTCAGGTGGTGGTAGCCCATGCCCTTAATCCGATCACATGACAGGCAGAGACTCTGTGTGGTCAAGGACACAGCCAAGCATGGTGACCCTTGAGTCTTTAATACCAGTACCAACCATAGAGACCAGGAGGTCTGCATAGACGAGACGAGGAGGAAGTCATGTGGCTGGGCTTAGAGCCAATGAGAAGGCAGAACAGGAAAGAAATAAAACACAGGACACAGGAAGAAGGTCTCTTGCTCAGGGGAAGGACATCAGTGAGTGGTAAGATAAGGTGGTCTTGGCTCTTCGCTAATGCTCTGATCTCTTGGGCTTTTAACTCTGTATTTGGCTCTGTGTTTCTTATTTAATAAGACCGTTTAGAATTTTGTCTACAATATGGTGTTCATTGCTAATTTGAGTACAGGTTAGAGTAAAATAAGTTTAATTTAAGGTGGCTTAAGGGGGGGAAGGCTGTAGGGGAGGGAGAAGGGAAGAGGGGGATCTGTGATTGGTATGTAAAATGAATAAAAAAATTTCTTTTTTTTTAAAGGTTTATTTATTATGTGTACGGTCTGTCTGTATACCAGAAGAGGGCACCAGATCTCATTACAAATAGCTGTGAGGCACCATGTGGATGCTGGGACTTGAACTCAGGACCTCTGGAAGAACAACTAGTGCTCTTAACTGCTGAGCCACCTCTCCAGCCCTTCTTAATGAAAAGTAAATAATTAAATAAATATTTTACACATTTTCTAAACACAGTCAAAATTGATTTTGTGGTGAATTTACACCATTTCTTTCTACTTTCCAATTCCTTTAAAAATTTTCATGTATTCAAAATATTCCTGTCTATTCATTCACTCATTTTTCAACTCATTGATGTTAGTAGTCTAATCATGTCTATCTTTCTTAAATTATTTTACTGTTAACATTCTATCCCTAAAATTTTTGTTATATTTAATTTTATATTCAATCACGGTCAAACTAGACCAAAATATGCAAAGTGTTTTAACATAACATATCAAGAAAAACATGAAATTCATTGTTTTATATATTTAGGTTTATGAATTTATATACAGACATGTAATATATATTTATATTTGAAGGAAAATGAAAAGAGACCATAATTTAACAAGGAGTAGAGAAAGGAGAACATGGAAAGTGTTGAGAGGAGGAAAGGGAAGGGTGAAATTATTTTAAATACAAATGATAACTACTACAACACAAGATAAATACAAAATTATCCATAAAATATAATTATTGTGTAAAGTTCAGGTAATGAAATTTATTGATATTTACTCAATGTTGGTGAAAATAAATTAATGGTAAATTTGACAAAAGACTTTACAGAAATTTGTCATATTGAACATAGTATCTCTAGTCATAATTATAGTGGTATTTTATTTGTACTGAAATGTGATTTTATTTGTATGTTAATAAACAAAGTTGCCTAGCGGTCAGAGCTATTAGCAAGCCATAGCGAAAGCTAGAGCGGTGGTGGTGCACGCCTTTAATCCCAGCACTTGGTAGGCAGAACTAGGTAGATCTCTTTGTGTTCAAGGATACAGCCAGCATTGGAGACACACACCTTTAATCTCAATACCAACCATGGAAGACCTGGAGGTCTGTACAGACAAGCAGTGACGAGGCAGTCATGTGGTTGGGTTTACAACCAATGAGAAGGCAGAACAGGAAGTCTATATAAAGACAAACAGACAGGAAGTAGGTCTCTTTCAGAGAGGTCTCTTGCGGAGAGGTAGGACAGCAGCGGCAGGAAGGGTAAGGTTTTTAATCTCAGCTCTTAGCTATCACTCTGATCTCTTGGTTTTCTTCTCTGAATCGGCTCTGTGTTTCTTATTTAGTAAGATGGTCCATTACATCTACACATTATCATCCATTTATTTTAAAAATTATATTTAAGGATAAATATCCTTTTAACCATCATGGCACATGAAATAAATATATTTGTCATTCATTGTGAATTTATGAGTCATTAATATCTGTATCTTACTTTGTGTGAGAAATCATTGTAGATGCCCATGGAACCACATTTAGCATAAAGCTCGTAAAACAATAAAATATCTCCAAAAATGGTAACATAAAAATATTAAGCTACACTATCAAGTATGAAAGTTAGATATTCACAGTACTCAGAAGGCTTCATAAAAACAATGTTAGTTAAAATTGACACATGCTGCAAGCATAATACTAAGTTTCAGTTTTATTGCATTTCCTTTCTAAGTGTGTCTCTAACAAATAATATTGCTGAAGTCATTCCAAGTAGCATTATTTTTAACTGATCAAATCATTTCAGAAATGAACAATGACAAATAACTTCAGTTTTATTATTAAATGCACTATAAAAACCAGAACACTTAGTTACAACAAATCTGTTTATTTAATTGTAATGTATTTTACCTCCAAGAATTTCTCCCTGCTTTCATCTGCCAAGTTCACTTTTGTTATCTATTGCTTTTCTTGATAATGATTTCATGTCCTTTTTTAATGTAATGTTTTTCTTCATCAAAGTAATATTTAATGTTTGATCCATACATTCATCATCAAACTACACCAGACAAGCATAATGACAAGGTTATTATAATCAAAAAGCCTTAGTCATCTGGTCTTAGCAGTACAAACTATGGTTTATGTCAGAATTTATTCTGTGGGATCTAAACAATATAAGAAAGCACAAGGCAGAGGACTGAAAGTTTAAGAAAGGGTGACATAAAACAATGGAAAGAATCAGGAAACAAAAGCACATACTATATATAACTTCTATTTAAATAAACACTAAGTGGATGTTTTAACTCCCTCTATAAACTAATATTGTAGCAGAAGAAATATCAATCAAAGTGGCATGGAGCAGGAGGATATGCTTTTTTAACATTTCACCATTAGTGGTTCTACTTCACTATCTGTGGATGAGAAAGACAAAGCCACTAAAAATTCAGTAGACTTGACTTCTCTGCATTTTGAACATGAAAACTGTGTTAGTACGACTGTGAAATATATTATGAAATATACAGATAATTCTTTGCCTCAATATGAAACCCAAGAGTCTCTCCTTGATCTTTTCAGGACCTTTGGTACATAAGTTGGAATCACTTGTCAAGATAGATAAATAATCAAATTACTTTCTATTCCTTATAAAACATTTTTTGCTTATAAGAATACTATTAATTCATGGAAAATGCAAGCACTAAAAAAAGAAAACAACAACAAAGGAAACTTGGGGAAAAAAGATGAATATGAAAAACTTTTACAAAAACATGATTTTATATTCCATGGATACTATTATTAATATAGAATTGTTACATTTCAGAATTGTATCTAGGTATAGTGTATAAACTTTTTGTGTAATTTGTAGCTAGAGTTTTTCTGCCTGGCCCATGGTCAGAACAAATCTCTCTCACCCACCAGTCCCACAGCCTCTCAGACCCAACCAAGTAAACACAGAGACTTATATTGCTTATAAACTGTATGGCCGTGGCAGGCTTCTTGTTAACTGTTCTTATAGCTTAAATTAATCCATTTCTATAAATCTATACCTTGCCACGTGGCTCGTGGCTTACCGGCATCTTCACATGCTGCTTGTCACGGCAGGGGCATCTGGCAGTGTCTCCCTCACTCAGCTTCCTGTTTTCTTAATTCTCCTCTCTGTTAGTCCCGCCTATATTTCCTGCCTGGCCACTGGCCAATCAGTGTTTTATTTATTGACCAATCAGAGCAATTTGTCATACAGACCATCCCACAGCAGTAATTGGCAATAAAGAATACTAAATTAGGTAGATTGGTTGATGCATCTGGTATACCAGTGGACTTATTTTTAGTATCATCTTGGAATACCACTTTCTTTTTAATTTGTTTGTACAGTGTTAACTTAATAAAGCCTCAGTTAGGACTATGCTTAACAAAAACTGTTTAAAGAATTTAAGACACCATTTTTTTTTTTTTGGTTTTTTTCGAGACAGGGTTTCTCTGTGTAGCTTTGTGCCTTTCCTGGAGCTCACTTGGTAGTCCAGGCTGGCCTCGAACTCACAGAGATCCGCCTGGCTCTGCCTCCCGAGTGCTGGGATTAAAGGCATGCACCACCAACGCCCGGCCGACACCATTTTTAATTATTTTTTATTTATTTTACATACCAACCACAATTTCCCCTCCCACCTCATTTCTGGCCCCCCATCCACTCCTCAGAAAGGGTGAGGCTTCCCATGAGAGTCAACAAAGCATGGCATATCTAGTTGAGGCAGGCCAAGCTCCCCTCCACTCCCCACATCAAGGCTAAGTGAAGCAACCCACCAGAGGGAATATGTTCCAAAAAGTCAACTCATGTGCCAGGGACAGGTCCTGGTTCCACTGCTAGGGGCTCCACAAACAGACCAAGCTACACAACTGTCACCCACATGGAAATGGCCTAGGTCGGTCCCATGCAGGCTCCCTAGCTGTCAGTCTAGAGTCCCTGAGCTCCCATGAGGTCGAGTCAGTTGTCAAGACATTTTTAACATGAAGGTTGTACACTAAAACATATAAGTAACTCTTTGATAAAAAGAGTACATGTAAATCATAATTATAGTTTTATTTGAGCTTTGCATTATATATGTACATGTATATATATATATATATATATATATATTCAATTGATACAAAATTATATCTTCTGTCATGTACAGTAACAAATACAAGTGAGAATCCTTGAAATCTCACACTGTTTTAACGTATTAGGAATGTTTTGCAGATAGGACAGTCAGCTAACCACTAAACTTAAACATAGAGGATAGGCTAGTTCCTTTGTCAGAATTCCTATCAGTTATAAGTAAAATGCATCATCCATTTTCCAACAGATGCTCCTCCTGAGTGTTGATGAATTACATGAGATCTGTTTAGCATGAGAAATTTCAAAGACTTTTTTTCTGTTTAAGAGTTAAAATATATTCATGATACTGAAAAAACACGATGTTTGATGCTATATTTCTTTGAACATTGTACAGGATAGGAATGAATAATTTACAGGTTATATTTAATTATGTGACTTTGAAAACAGCAATAAAAATACTTGTTTTTTTGTGTTTCTTCTTGTTGGAATACTTATCCTAAAGTAATACCCTGAATTTGTAAAAATAATTATATTGATAGCTTTTAGAATGACAGTACTATCATACATCCTGTGCTGGCTGCTGGCTTAAGAAGCTACTAGTCATCCAAGCATTGCAATTAGGGTTTATTTGAATTGACATATCAATAAAAATGGTGTAAGTTTGTTTATTGAACAATAAGCATGAGGAATAATAGAATTTCAATGAGTAATAATTCATTATTTTATAAAATGCAGATTAGGGTTTCATAAAATACTTAAATAGTAATGTTTAATGTTAAATTATTCTGAAATAACTAATTTATTATGTTTTATTGCACAGACTAAACAATAATCCAAATCCATTTATAACTAGAATAATGATGTTACTGTGTTTATTTAAAATATATCTCCTTGTATCTGGATAGCTAGCTCAGTGGTTAAGAATACACATCCCTCTTGCTAAGGGCCCAAGTTCAGTTTCCAGGGTACACATTACTCCTACACCCCTCACTCAAGCTGCACTTGATCTAACATTTCCTCTTGCTTTTATAGGTGCCCACACACACACGTGCATATATGTACAGATAGAAAGACACATACATTACATGTAATTAAAAATGAAACTAAAAACTGTAAAATAGAAATGAAAATAAAATAAAATGAATCTTCTTACTAAAATTGTTTTGTATTAAAATTTTGCATTAAAATAAAACATTTCTTCCCCTTAAATAGCTATACCTAAAGTGTACCAAGAAATGTATTATTAAAATTTCATGGAGATTCAGACTGGCATGATTAATAGTACTATATTTTTAATTAATAAAATTAAAAATTATAAATGTACAGTCTTAAGTATTAAAGAAAGCTATTATTAAATTCTCAATTATTTTCTCTTCTATTTTAGTATCTACTATTAAGTATGTGGAATTTTCAGACAAGGAATTTCTATCACATATTCTAAGTGCCTGAAAAATCCATCTTATTAACATTTTATTTAATTTTGAGTATATCTGTTCAAATATGTTTGTTACAGAGATGAATATAGATTTTGTTACTGGTTATTCATTACTTAATAAGTAAAATGTGATAAAATATTTCCTATCTTCTCAAATTTTAGGTGACAATTTTTCAGACATGTGTATTAAAAAGATATCATCATAAGTAAAATATAGGAAGAGTATTGCTGAGTGAATATTAGGGATAAATACATACAAACAGCAATGTATGCTGAATGGTTTCATAGTAGCTGGAGATACAGATCAATGACATAGTGATAACCAGCAGTATATGAGGTTCAATCCTCAGCATCAAATCAGGAAGTTCATACTACAGAGTGCACACTTGACTAGAAAATAGTGTTCATGTATCAGACACATCCAGTGTCAGGATAAGGTTGATATATGGCATATGGTAATTATCTCTTATGTAGGGACTCCCTTAGAGAGAGCTTGGGTTTCAAAAAAATGAAAATAAAGTGCATTCTGAGGTCTCTGTCATGTAGAACAGATTTATACATAGACATGTGTGTGTGTTTGTGTGTGTGTGTGTGTGTGCGTGTGTGTGTTTGTGTGTGTGTGTGTGTGTGTGTGTGTCTGTGTATTGTGGTAGTTTGAATGCAATTGGCCCCCATAATTTCAAAGGGAGTGACACTATTAGGAGGTGTGGCTTGTTGAAGCGGGTATGGCCTTGTTGGGGGAAGTGTGTCACTGTGGGGGTAGGCTTTGTGGTGTCCTATGCTTCAGACACTGCCCATTGTGACAGTTGACTTCCCATTGCCTGAAAGATGTAGGACTCTCAACGACTCCAGCGTCATGTCTGTCTGCATGCTACCTGCTCCCCACCATTATGATAATGTATAGAACCTCTGAAACTGTAAGTGAGCCATCCCCAAATAAATGTTTTCTTTCTAAGAGTTTCTGTGGTCATGCCATCTCTTCATAGCAATAAAAACCATAACTAGTACACACACACACACACACACACACACACACACACACACATACACACGAAAAGATCATTCTAGCTATTTCATTCGGTATTTTTAACTAAACTTCCAATAGTTGTAGTCCTCATTTGCACATGAAGAAATATTGACTCTAGAGTTTTATAATTAAAATAATTAAGATTTGAGTTTTCTACTTTATGTAGAATAAAATATAAAAATAAAAATAACAATGAAAGCAGGGCATGATTGTACATGTGCTGTGGGATGGTCTGTATTTCAAATTGCTCTGATTGGTCAATAAATAAAACACTGATTGGCCAGTGGCTAGGCAGGAAGTATAGGCGGGACTAACAGAGAGGAGAACTGAGAGAACAGGAAGGCAGAAGGAGTCACTGCCAGCCGCCGCCAGGACAAGCAGCATGTGAAGATGCCGGTAAACCACGAGCCACGTGGCAAGGTATAGATTTATAAAAATGGATTAATTCAAGATATAAGGACAGTTAGCAAGAAGCCTGCCACGGTCATACAGTTTGTAAGCAATATAAGTCTCTGTGTTTACTTGGTTGGGTCTGAGCGGCTGTGGGATTGGCAGGTGACAGAGATTTGTCCTGACTGTGGGCCAGGCAGGAAAGCTCTAGCTACATACATGCTTGTAATTCAAGACCTCTGGAGACACATGGAGGTAGAGGCCAGTGAGTTCAAGGCCTACACAGTAAATTCTAGGCCAGCTGTGTCTCCATCCTGAGATACTGCCTAACAACAACAACATCAAAGATAAAACTTAGCAATAAACTTAATGTAAGTAGCATTTATTTACATTTTTAATTTTTACTTAAAATAATACATCCTTTAAAATTTATTTTACATATATGAATATTAAATGTATGTATGCATACCTTGTACAGGCAGTGATTGCAGAGGAACAAACAGGGCAACACATCTCTTGGAAATGCATTTACAGAGAGTTCTAAACAGCCATGTGAGTGGCTAGAAATGAGCTTTTGCAAAAACAGCAAATCTTCTTAGCTGCAGAGGTATCTCTCCTCTCTTGTTCCATTATTTATTTTCAGCACAACTTTATTGATATGGTATCATACCCATGTAAAAACGAAGTGTACATATTTAGTGGAAAATATAACTTCAGTGGTAATTTTGTACCTCTGAATCTTCCAACACCATCAAGGACACAGGCATTGCTATCATATTGAATTATTACATCTTTGTAATAAGAAGTTCCCTAACTGGACTTAAGATCCACTCTATAAGAGATAAATATTGCCTGATACTGGAAACCTAGATAACTGCCTAGGGCTAGTGAATCCATGATTGGAGGAGAATCTATAAAGACATATAAAACATTTAATTGGTGTGGCTTCCATTTTCAGATGTTCAGTCCATTATTATCATGGTGGGGAGCAGGGTGGCATGCAGGCAGAGATGGTGTTGGAGAAGTAGCCCAGTGTCACCCCTGACATATGCCTGGCCTCAGCAGCTTCAGTTATGCTCAGAGGCAAATTCCATAATCCATTTCTGCCATCCTTAACCCTAAAGCCAGAACCATGGCTGAAACTGTCAAGTTCTGCTGCTTGCTGAAGCTGGAACATGGTCCCCTCCTTTAATTACATCTTCATCAGCTTTTTGTTTTCCTTCATTGTCTCAACTTGACTCTCATGAAACTGGATTTCTAGACAAGGCTGGCCTCTAACTAAGATCTGCTAGTCTCTGATTTCCCAGTGCTGGAATTAAAGGTGTGAACCACCATACCAAGCTCTAACTTTTTATTTAATTTCTTTTATCAAGTTGTAAACTTAGTTGGGTGGGATCTTACCTTGAGGTCCTCACTCCCTTTACTTCATTGCTCAATATTTATCTGCTTGAATACTGGACTTAGCTCCATTCCACTTTCTGGTTCTCCTTTTTTCCCCAAATATTTTTCCTTGTTCATATTGCTTCTTTTCATTAAATAACTTCCCTGGGGCTGACACTAGTAACTGCACAACAGAGTCTGTAACAAGCTATTTTGAGATTCCCTCTGCCAATGAATTAATGCAAAACTCTTCACTTTAGCCTCAGACAGACTCTTCACACAAGGGCAAAAAAGCAGCTTCTTTCTTCCCCACAACACAATAAGAATGATTTCTAGGCAACATTCTAAATTTCTTCTCAGAAACCATTTGATCCAGCCCACCACAATTCAAATTATACTCAGCACCACGGTCTTTCATGTTCCTACTTGGATGGCCCATTAAGCATCACTTAAAGTTTTCAACTGTTTTACTAATCCACAGTCCTGAGGCCTGTATTCCTTCAAATGAAAGCATGGTCAGGCCTATCACAGCAATACCCCAGTCCCTGGTACTAACTTCTTTCTTAGGGTTTCTTTTGCTGTAAATGGATGCCATGACCACAGCAATTCATATAAATGAAAAACACTTAATTGGGGTGGCTTACATTTTAAGAGGGTTACTCCATTATCATGATGGTGTGACATGGTGGTGTGCAGACAGATATGGTGCCTGGAGAAGTAGCCCAGTGTCCTACATCTTGGGTCGAAGGCAGCAGGAAGTAGTCTAAAGCAGTGGGCAGTATCTTGAGCATATATGAGATCTGAAAGTCTGCCTCCATAGTGACACACTTCCTCCAACAAGACTACAACCTACTCCAACAAGGTCACACCTCCATAGAGTACTGTTTTCTTTGGGGGACACTTTCTTTCAAACCACCACAAGTACTAACCGCATCTTGTTATTTATAGAAACAGTTAAAGTGGTTTTACATGTTTAAAACATCTTCACTTTCCAATACTTCAAAATTATTTATTCTATTTCTTGAGATTATAGTATGCTTACATCCTTTCATCTTTCCCTTTCCCTATTCCAAAACTTTCTTTTACAAATAATAGATTTTTTCATTAATTATTTTAACATATTGTATTTTTATCTGTACACCTTTTGCTTCTAAGTATATTCATAAATTATGTATTTATTTAATATTAATATAAATTTTACTTTATTAGCTTGTGAAGGTGAGGATTTAACCAGGCATCTTATACAAGTAAATTAAGCATTATACCAATGAGTTTTTCTCAGCTCCCAAGTGTTATTTTTAATCTTTAAAATATGAAAAAATATGTTTATAGCTTTTGTGGGTCATCTTCTCTGAAAATGCATTATGATATGCTTTCTTGTGCTTTTATAAAGTACATTAGGGAGCTTTTTATGTCCTGCTCATAGTTTATAAACCACTCTGTTTGCAAATACAGTTTAAATTAATGAGCTTCTTGTTTGGAAACATTATTCTTGCTTGATAAATAAAAGTATTGAATGACTTTTGAACTCTGTTATTTGGAGTAGGTTTTCTCAGAAGATAGAGCATGGCTATACTATCGATACTGGACTCTCATTGGATGTCCTGTTGTCCTGTGTCATGGAGATCCTTCAGTTTTGGGTCTGCGGGTCAGGTCCCTTCACTTGCTTGAGCAGATCAGAGATGGGGTGGATGTTGGAGTGGTCCAGCTCATAACCATGGTTCTAGACCTGGGTGTGTGCAGGGTTGTTCAGCCTGCCAGCTCTACCCCATCCTCACCACCAGTGTGAGCTCTCCAGCTTTGCCCTTGCTGGTTCTCTCTATGTAGCAAGGAGCAGGCCAGGTTCTCCTGTATTCATGCCTTTCAAGGGCTGACTCACTGACACCTACTGCACCAGAGTCAGCTCTCCTGTGGTGCCCAGGCCAGGTGCAGGATCTGCACTCCCAAGTGCTACAGCCCATGAGTGACAGGACAAGCTCTTCCACTCATTACCCAGGGGCCCAGTCTCCCTCCTGCTGCAGGTGGCAAGGAACAACGGTAGGGGTTTGCATCTCTCCCTCCCAGGCCTTCTCAGGCAGGTGTGTGGATATCCTTCTCCTGATCAGTCTTAATGGCACTGGGCAGGATCTGAGAACGAGAGTATTTTAAAATGTAGTTATTATTCATCCTTTTGGGTGACAGCTGAACTTTTGCTAAGGTTCCTCAGAAGTGTTGATTTTTAAGTTCTTGCTGGAGAGAATATGCTTAATTCACCCATCCAACAAAGCAGAAAATTAGAGTCCTCTGAGGGGCAGATCAGCAGACTAGAAAGTTCCTTATTCCTGCAACTTCAGTGTAGGTGATCCTGAGATAGGAAGGTGTTCTGTGTTCCTTGAGATGTGACTGAAATAAGATTCTTCATCAATATCTTTATGAAATTAATTTAATGGCAATGAAACTTCTTTCAGTTTTGAAATTTAAAACATGATCACAGCATTTCCCCTTTTCCTTTTTGCCCTCCAAACTATCCTATGTATGGCTCCCTTGCTCTCTCTCAAATTCATTACCTCTGTTCTGTTTTTCTTTAATTGGTTTTTCATCTATCTATATATGCATCTATGTATGTATGTATGTATGTATGTATCATCTATCTATCTATCTATCTATCTATCTATCTATCTATCTATCT
>CABHPP010119620.1:737-29708 GCA_902168425.1 Peromyscus attwateri
CCTGGAACTCTCTCTGTAGACAAGGCTGGCCTTGTACTCACAGAGATCCGCCTGTCTCTGCTTCCCTGAATGCTTGGATTAAAGGTGTGTGCCACCATACCTGGCTTGCCTTTCTTATATATGATTAAAACCACAGAGGGAGTCAATGGGCAGGTCTTTGGACAACCTTCAATCATTTTTCTCCCGAAATATTTCATTAGAGTTGACAGTAGGAAACATGGGGACCTAAGCAAACATTTCAGATTCCTTGGTCTATAGATGGAAGAAGAAGGAGGTTTCCAGAGGGACACAAAGTATTAGTACTTCTCTGCTGTGACAAAACACCATGACCAAGAGTGATTTATGGAAGAAAGCATTTATTTTGGCTCCAGAGGGATAAGAGTTCCGCATGGTGGGGAAGTATAGCAACAAGTCGCAGGGGTGTCAGCCGGAACCGGAAGCTGAGAGATCGTATCTCAACTACTAGCATAAAGCAGAGAGAGTGAACCTGAAGTTGGCTAAGGCATGAAACTCTCAGAGACTACTCCCAGCAGAGGAGAACTGGCATTTTGTTAAGCTCATGATTTCCAAAAGGTTTTTTATCTCTTCATCAGGATGTCTGGTCCGGCACAGAATGGGTAAGGAATAGCTATTTACTAGGCTAAAGATTGCCCCCAAATAAATTATAACTGGGCCCTGGACCTGCAACATTCCAAGCTCTCCATATAATTGCAGCTTTAGGCAATCAACCTTCAGGCAATCAACCACAGCTTCTTTCCAGGAATTCTTTCACAACATCACAATGCAGACTGCATTTAGTCCAACTTCAAAGTCCTCAGAGTCTCTCACAGTCTCAATGCTGTTTAAAAGTCCAAAATATCATCTTCTAAAAATCAAGGCAATCTCTGAACTGTAACCCTCTGTAAATTTTTTTTGTTGTTTTTGTTTTTTGTTTTTTTTGTTTTTTCAAGACAGGGTTTCTCTGTGTAGCTTTGTGCCTTTCCTGGAACTCACTTGGTAGCCCAGGCTGGCCTCGAACTCACAGAGATCCGCCTGCCTCTGCCTCCCGAGTGCTGGGATTAAAGGCGTGCACCACCACCGCCCAGCTTGTAAATTTTTTTTTAAAAAGAAAATTATACAACACTTCCAACATACCATTAGATCAGGATTGATCAAGAAAACATGAAAATAAAAGAGGAGACAGACCACAATAGGAGTCCTTTAGTTAAAACCATGAAGGGCAGCATCTCATCCAGGAGAGAAGATTGTGCACCTAGGTGCAAGGAGCTTGGGGGATTTATAGGGCACAGAAGGGAATTTTCAGGAGGAAACGTTTAATCAGTTGATGTGTTCTTTATAGTTCCAAGGCCTGGTAAGTTCAGCAGATGTTCTATGTTACTATGTTGGCTCATACTATGTTGGGCAGGTGTTATCAGTATGCCAAGTCTGAGGTTCCTTACTTTAGGTCATTAGCCCTTCATGTACAATGACAGAATATATCTTACCATTAGAAAATGGAGAAATAGGAACATAGTGAGGAAATACTGGACCAAAGCAAGATGGAAACTCAGCAGGACAAACTCCAAATCCTGTAGCCTCAAGTCCATATCTTTAGCAACAAAGGGATCCACCCTTCCAGCTTTGCTGTCTACAACATACATCTCTCTTCTGGGCCGGTTCTGCCCCCTGTGTGCAGCTTTCCTTGGCAGATAGCTCACAGCTCTGGTGTTGTTGGTTGTTTTTATTCTTTTTACTCTTTACTCTTTGCTCTTTTGGGGGGCCCGCCACCCAGCTCCCATAGAAATCACACACAGAGACTTATTCTTACTTATAAATGCCCGGCCTTAGCTTGGCGTGTTTCTAACCAGTTTTTCTTAACTTAAATTATCCCGTCTATCTTTTGCCTCTGGGTTTTTACCTTTTCCTATTTCTGTATATCTTTTTCTTTCTTACTCTGTTGCTGGCTGTGTAGCTGGGTGGCTGGTCCCTGATGCCCTCCTTTCCTTATTCTTGCTCCTCCTTCTCCTCCAAGATTTCTCCTCCCATTTATTCTCTCTGCCTGCCAGCCCTGCCTATCCTTCCCTGCCAAGCTATTGGCTGTCCAACTCTTTATTAGATTGATCAGGTGTTTCAGACAGGCAAAGTAACACAGCTTCACAGAGTTAAACAAATACAACATAAAAGAATGCAATACATCTTTGCATTATTAAAACGAATGTTCCACAGCATAAACAAATGTAACACATCTTAAAATAATATTCCACAATACTATGGCATCAATAACATCTTGGGAGCTGCAACACAACCTAGGCCTTGCTCTTACAGCTACATGCAATGGCCTCTCATGACCTCCTGCCCTCGTTTATGCAGATACTGTCACATGTTGTCTGGAATTAGAGGCTCTTTGAAAATTCAGAGGAAGAATCCATGACACCGTCAGTTTTGTATTCTTCATATGTTTAGAGCCAGCACCATGTGGATGACATTGCAGAGTTAGACAGCCACCTTGAGATGGACACTGGTCCCCTTGAATCACATTAGCAGCAGCTTTATTATTCAGTTGCTTTCTAGGAGCAGACAACTCCTAAGGATCCTTCAGGAGCTGGAGGCTTAGTTGGGTGAAATATTGTCCCCTGGGCACCCTTCCCATTGCTCCAATGTACAGATCTAATCTCCTTAGTGGTACAACCTCTCAGCCCAGGCCTTTTGTCCATCCATCCATCTATCTATCCAGCATGCATTCTTCCACACATCTATACATTCATCCATCCATCCTTTCTTCCATCCATCCTTCCTTCCATCCATTCATCTCTCCATCTATCCTCCATTCTTTCAGTTACTAAATTAATATTTATCGAGCTTCATTTTCATATCTCACTTCTAAATGTACTTCAGCAGCTTCATGAGTCCTTTTCCTAATGAGAACAAAGGGTCCCTCCTGTGCTCACATTTTTTGGCTCTTATAGACAGTTATTTTATCATCTTCCCTCTTTTATCACCGTGCAGATTGAACAAAGCCTCTTCCTTTCACCTTCTCTGAGAGGTCTTCTCTCACATCCTATTTCTCATTTTTTAAAAATAAACCTTGAGAGTAAAGGTGAGGAGAAGCAATATCAGAGGAGCTCTTGCATGGACAGAAGCATCATTTTCTTGGCCCCTGGTCCTCCCAGAATCCTTTCCCTGAGCTGCAGGAAAGTTGAGCAGGAGGGGTGGTAGGTTAACAGCCTGAGAGAGGAAGCAGTTGAGCAAGTAACTCTCTCAAGAGTAAAATTCCCAGAGGAAATGAAGAGAAGTTTGAGGCAGCCCCTTCCACCCAACTGCCAGAGTTTGGAAAAGTGCTCAGGACGGAGACCTTCTAGGGTGAGAAAATATCTCCAGGATGTCTGTCTTCAAGGAAACATCTCCTCTCTTTACTAACAAAACAAAAGCAGCAACTGAGTCATGGCTGCAGGGCCTGTTCTTGTGTTCTCTGGTCCCCACCCACAAGGTCCATACTCCAGAGTGAAAAGGTTCTTAAAGTACCTGGAAGAGCCCATGTGCATCCCGGCATCCAACAGAGGGCTGCTCTAGTTGCTGAGCCTTGGAGAGGCCTGGTCCAAGGTTTACCAGCCCACAGCTCCCTTGAATGTGGCTCTGTGGGTGAGTGACTCCTCACCCAAGTAAGTTGAGAGATACTTGTGTGAGCATAACTCCCTGGGGTTCTTACTGCGGTTCTTTGCAGAGCTGTCAGTATGATTGTGTCCACTTTAATCTCCAAGAAGGAACTATTCTTAAACAATCTGTGAGCTTCTTTGAACCTTTCTGGAACCTTTGCATCCATTTCCCAGTAAAAAGCATAGTAAGGACTCATGTACCAAAGATTCAGTTTTACAGACAGCAAAGCTGAGCCTTGGCTTGGACAAAGACACTCTTCTACCCAACACTACGCAGGTGGCACGGGGCAGAGCCCTAATGAAAACAGAACCCACTCATCTCTGCATTCAAGCCAGGTAATAATCTGACATTGTCACACATGTTGTCAATAGGCTGCATTTCCAAGGTAGAAGAAATACAGAGGAAAATGACCATGTCTGTGTGTCTTCTGGGATCCTCCAAAACCAGCCCAAGGAAGACAGATGGCATTGGTAAGAGAGAGAGAAAGACTGTGCCCGCTCTCTCCTACTGAAAACACCTAAGGCTCCAGTCTGGGCTTCCCAACTCTCCTTTGTCCTTTCCTCCGCCCAGAGGTGAATGCGCTGACCTTTCATCACAACTCCAGATGTAAAGCCTTACATTGCTGCTTTTTCTTTTCGTTGTTCCTCTTTGGAATTCTTCCTGGATGCAACAATTACAGTGACAGCAACAACTGCAGACAATGAATATTTTGTTTTTTTAAAAAAAAAAATGTTTGATAATTGAGTAGGGTAGCACCCCTTTAGTCCTAACACTAAGGAGGCAGAACCTGCTCCTCCCAATCTACTTCCATTCCTTGGAGATTCCATCTCTTGATGCAGACCCAGGGTCTCCCTACCTCTATCATCCTCTTCAGCCTCTGCTTCTTGCCCATCTCCATTCCTTTGTGCCATCTGCCCAACCTGCAAAAGCGCTGCTTGTCAGGGCCCTCTGGTGGCCATACTGGGCTGAGATGGAGGTATACACTTCACTGTCATTTCTGTCTTCCATTCTGGTCTCTCCAGACTTATTCTTAGTTCCATGGCAGCCTGCCAGCAGGAGCCCCTACTTCCACCCTACCTCTATCCTCTGGGGACTCCACCTCTTAGTGAAGACCTAGGGTCCCCCTAAGACTTTCCTGCTGACCCTCTCACACATTCCTTCTAGCCCATCTCTATTTCTGTCACCCACTGACCCACAGAAACACTCCCTACCAGGGACCCTACAGCTACCATAGTTGTCTAGGATCCAGAGTATGTAACAGCAACCAAAGAGCAGAACACTCACCAGAAAAGAAAAGGCTAGATATCTACACCAAGAAACACTTAAAGCACCTTAACTTTGGATGTCTAGATTCCAGTGCAAAAGTACAAACATGAACAGCAGAGACAATATGCCTCCTCCAGAAGGCAGCAAACCTATTCACTAGGCCCTAAGAGAAGCAATGTACTATAGTGGTGTTCTATTTGTACTGAAATGTGATTTTATTTGTATGTTAATAAATAAAGTTGCCTAGGGGTCAGAGCTATTAGCAAGCCATAGCGAAAGCCAGGGCGGTGGTGGTGCACGCCTTTAATCCCAGCACTTGGTAAGCAGAACTAGGTAGATCTCTGTGTGTTCAAGGATGCAGCCAGCATTGGAGACACACGCCCTAAATCTCAATACCAATCATAGAAAACTTGGGAGGTCTGTACAGAGAGGCTGTGATGAGACAGCCACGTAGTTGGGTTCACAACCAATGAGAAGGAAGAACCAGAACTCTTTATAAGACAACCACACAGGAAGAAACCCCCCTTTTTTCGGAGAAGTCTCTTGGCGGGAGAGTCTAGCTGGCGGAAAGCGGGTAAGGCTTCTAGCTCTGACCTCTTGGGCTTTCACCTTTACATTGGCTCTGTGTTTCTTATTTAATAAGGCGGTCGGTTACATCTACAATGTACTGAAACCTAAGACAGGACTTCAAAATAGCAATTGTGCAATTATGAATATGTTGGAGGATCTTGAAGAGGATATAAACAAATTACTTAATGAAGACTGTAAAAACACAGTTTTATGGAATAATAAAAACCTTTCAAGACATGAAAGTAGAATTTAACAAAGAAATTGATTCACTAAAGAAAACCCCAACTAAAATCAAACTGGAAATGAAAAACTTAGAATATCAAACAAAAACCTCAGAGGCAAGCCTCACCAGCAGATTAAAAAACATGCAAGAGCGAATTTCAGGTCTTGAAGACAAAGTAGAAAGAAATGGATAGCTCAGTCAAAGAAAATGTTAAATCCAAAAAGTCCAGACACAAAACCTTCAGGATTTCTAGAAGACCAAGCTTAAGAATAATGGGCAAAGAGGTAAAGGAGAAGAAACACAAATCAAAGACACAGAAAAATAATTTCAACAAAATTATAGAAGAAAAATTCTCTAATCTAAAGAAAATTATGCCTATGAATACAACAAACATACAGAACATCAATAGATAGAGCCAGAAAAGAAACTCATTACACATAATAATCAAACCACTACCTTTACAGAAGAAACATTCCCAATTCTTTTTACAAGGTCATGATTATCTTGATAACAAAACTATACAAATATCCAACAAAAATAAAAATTATAGACCAATATCCCTCATGAGCACAGGTGCAAAAATTCTCATCTAAATACTTGAAAACCTAATCAAAGAACACATCAAAAAGATTACCCACCATGGTCAAGTTGGCTTATCTCCTGAGATGCATGGGTGGTTCAACATATGTTAATTAATAAATATAATCCATCATCTAGACAGACTGAAAGACAAAATCACATGATCATCTCATTAGATGCAGAAAAGTCCTTTGACGATATCCAACGTCCCTTCATGATAAAGGCCTTAGAGAAACTAAGGATACAGGGACATACCTGAACAAAATAAAGGCAATTTACAGCAAGTTCACAGCGAACATCCAGTAAAACAGAGGTAAACTTAAAAAATTTTCCACTAAGACCAGGGACAAGACAAGGATACCCACTCTCTCCATACCTATTCAAATTAGTACCTGAAGTCTTAGCAAAAGAAAAAAAAAGCTAAAGCAATAAGACAATTGAAAGAGATCAAGGGATACAAATAGCAAAGGAAAAGGTTAAAAGTAACTTTATTTGCAGATGTGATTTTATACATAAAAGATCCTAGAAACTCTACCAGAAAACTTCTACAGCTGATAGACACTTTCAGCAAAGTAGCAGAATGCAAAACTAGCATGCATGTGTGTGCGTGCACACTTGCGCGCGCGCGCACACACACACACACACACACACACACACACACACACACACATCAGTAGCCTTCTTACATATAAATGCTGAGCATACAAGAAAGAAATAAAGGAAACAGTACCTTCTATAATAGGCTCAAAAATATCTTGGGATAACTCTAACCAAGCAAATAAAAGATTTGTATAATAAAACAACTTTAAGACACCGAAGAAAGAAATTGAAGACAATACCAGAAGATGGAAAGTTCTCCTCTGTTCATGGATCAGTAGGAATAATATGTGAAATGTCTATCCTACTAAAAGCAATCTATAGAGTCAATGCAATCACCATCAAAATTCCAACACAATGGATCACAGAAATTGAAAGAAGAATACTTTCAACTTTACATGGAAATACAAAGAACCCAGAATAGCTAAAACAATTCTAAATAATAAAATGATATGGAGGCATCATTATCCCAAATTTCAACTTATATTACAGAAGTATAGTAATTAAAAATAGTTTAGTATTAGCGTATGAACAGACACACTCATCAGTGGAATTGAGTTGAATACCAGATTTAATTACATATACCTATGAACACCTGATTTTTTTTTTTCATAGAAGCCAAAAATACACACTGGAGAAAAGACAGCATCTTCAACAAAGGTGCTGTCTGAACTGGATAGCTGTGTGTAGAAGAATTCAAATAGATACACATCTATCATCTTGCAGAAAACTTGAGATGAATCAAGGACCTCAATGTAAGAACAGATACCCTGAATCTGATGAAAGAGAACGTGGGGAATATGCTTGAACTCATTGGCACAGGAAAGGACTTTCTGAAGAGGACACTGATAGCATAAGCATTAAGACCAAAAGTTAATTAATGGGACTTCATGAAACTGAAAACCTTCTGTATAGCAAAGGACAAGATCGTTTGAGCGAAGCAGCAGCCTACATAATGAGAAAAGAACTTTACCACCTATATATCTAATAGATAGCAAGTGTCTTAAATATATAAACAACAATAACGAAATCCCTAAACATCAAGAAAACAAATAATCCACTTAAAGATGGGGTACAGAATTAAGCAGGGGGCTCTTAAAAGATGAAACACAAATGGCTGAGAAACACTTAAAGAAATGTTCAACATCCTTACGTATTAGGGAAATGAAGATTAAAATTACTTTGAGGTTTCACCCTAATCAGAATGGCCAAGACCAACAAAACAAATGACAGTCCATGCTGGCAAGGGTGCAGAGAAAGGGGAGCACTCATCCATTGCAGGGGGGAGAGCAAACCTGTACAGTCACTATGGAAATCGGTGTGATTCCTCAGAAAGATGGGAATCGATACACCTCAAGATCCATCTATCCCACTCTTAGGCATAGGATGCTTCATCTCACCACAGAGACACTTGCTCAACCATGTTCACTGCTGTTCTATTCATGATAGACAGAAATTGAAAGCTGTCTAGGTGTCCATCAACTGATGAATGGATAATGAAAATGTGGGACATTTAGACATGGAATATTAGTCAGCTGTTGAGAAAAAATTAAATTTTCAGGTAAATGGATGGAGCTAGAAAAAAAAAATCACCTGAGTGAGGTAACCTGGAACCTAAAAGGTAAATATGGTATAAATTCTCTTATATGTGGGTGTTAGATTTTAAGCTTTTGACATATATGATACAATTCAAATAACCACAGAAGTTATGTACCTCTTAAGAAACCAGGAGAGAGAAGAAGAGCCCCCAAGGGGGGAGAAATAGAATATAGTGTTATGGAGAGATAAAGGAGGAACTAGAATAGAAGGGCTAAATAGTGAGGAGTGAGAAAGAAGGATAAAGAGGTAATATGGAGAGGACAACGAACACCAAAGGCCATTTGAAAAACCACATGGAAACCTACTACTGTAGAAGCTTCCTAAAATATATACATATGTGAAAGGAATCCAAATGGAGTCCCCAAATGATGCCCTAACTAGGCATCTTATGCCACCAAATAAAATATTCAGTTCCAGGAATGAATTATGTCTTGTTCAGTTGTTGGCTTAAAGGTCCCGTGGAAACCCCCAAACATGACAGACTATTGTCAAGGCAATTGTTCATTCTCCACAACCTAATTATAAGGCCCTATTGCTTAGGTCATTAAACACCGAGGGTTTATTGGTGCTGGTAGGTACTCTCCACACTACTTAAAGAGAAAGGTGGTCGTCAATATCCCCCAGCTACAAATCCTGCAGCCTACATAAGAGACCTGCCGGCATGATATACTGGTACAACAGTGGCCACAAATGTTATGGGAGTCACCAACCACTTTTAAAAAAATGGATTTAAGGCTCACCACATGAGATAGAACCATACCTGACACTGCAAAACTGGCCATGAATCTGAGACTGGATAGGTCGTAGACCTCGGGGAAACCTGATACTGCTAAAGCAACATAACAATAAAATGATTCCCAGTGACACACTGCCATTCCCATAGAGAAGTACCTCATTCTACCATATCAGAGAAGCTTCTTCTTATCATAAGTGGGAGCTAACACAACTGGTCAATTCACAGAGAGTGGAAGACTTTGAAGTACTCAGCCCTAAGTGGGAGGTCTTCATCAAATCCCCTTCCTCAAAGCTCAGGGATCAAGGCAGAAGAGGAGGAAGAAAGACTGCCAGAGCCAGCGGTGACGGAAGACTCCAAGGAAACAGTGTTTTCCAGCCACACGATATATACACATATAATCGATATGTTTACATCACATGTCAGGGGTATCTGAAGAAGCCAGAAGAAAATCACGGACTTCCTGGAGCTGGAGGCATAGGCAGTTATGAATCACCTGATGTGGGTACAGGGAACCAAACTCAGATCCTCTGGAAGAGCAGCAGATTCTTTTAACCTTTGAGGCATCTCTCCAGCCCTTATAGATGTGTGTTTGTAAGGAGGTAACTGGGGGCAGAAGCCAGAAAATTAGAAAGGAGCCCTTGAGAAGGGAAAAGAGAAAATGTAAGGCAGGAGTGAGGGGAGGGTAATAGAACATGTGATATGAAAGCGGAAGGGGGAATACCCATCCCATTCCATCTTCATTCACTCCACCATAACATACCACCACATACTTTCCGCTTAACACAACAGGAATGTGCTCTCCCTGGTGTTGTAAATCTGACTAAGAACCCATGGCTGGGAAGATCACAGATGCTAAGGGAGAGCCGAATACTCTTATTTTGGTAAACAGACTTAGTATCAAACTGCCTGCTGAATTAATATTCCTATACCCATAAACCAGTGCAACTCTCAGTGCTCACCAGATAAAATTTTTTGTGCAGCAAATGGCACTTAGAATAGAGATTTATAGCTGGTTAGAATGCAGATAATGAGTAACTGTGGAGTGCTCAGTCCCAAGAGGGATGTCTATACCATCCCTCCTCACCACAGGGCTCATAGGACATTACAGAACAGGGAGCAGTAAGATTCTAAGTTCCTGGAGTTGGGAGAACTGAACAAGACAATACTCATGAAGTCATGGTGGCTGTGACTGCCTGCACTGGATCTGTACAAATTAAACCAATTAAAATTACACTTGAGAAGTTTAGCCGTTGAAAGCTACCAGGGTATAGAGAATCAGTTTTCTTAGGGGAACTGGCTCCTGCTGCATTGCCCACGTGCCCTACACTCATGCATGTAAGGGCAGCACTGGTTGGGCCCAGTGTGTTATGAAAACAAGACATGAAGTTGGGAGGGGCCATGTGCTGTTGAACAATAGCCTCTGAGCAAAACAGCTGCAGTCTTCATCAGCACAGCTGTGCCTGCTTGTAAGAGTCAATCATAACTGGACCTGTTGGTATTCCCTCATAGAAGAGGGGAGCAGGAAGGGCCATTGGAGTGTCCAGCCACTCCTCCTAGCCATTTTTATGCAATTCTGCTCTAATTGCATGTGACCTGTTCACAATGCAGTCCCATCTGCTGGCTTTCCTGGCTGGCCTGGGATGCAGATGTGTCTCCATGGGTTCTGAAGCCTATTCACACCATGGAGACTGGATGGTCCTTCCAGGTCCACTTCATCATTGATCTTGTTTTCCAGTTTCTTGTTCCTGGCTGATCCGTAGTTGGCTCAGGACCTCAGCCTCAGTCCTAGACACACAGACTTCAGCCTCTTCGGCTACCATAGCTGCCAGCTCCCAGCCTCCTTCATATCCTAAGTCGGCATTCAAAGGAGGCAGCCTGTGCTTACGTGCTGATCCCTGGCTGACACAAGCTAGAAAAGGAAATAAAGCACACAGGCAGGGAACACTCAGGTCTGAACCAGATGTGGAGGGTGTGCATGAGGACACAGCTTCCAGATGTGAGAGTTAATCCTGACAGTCTACTAGATTGGATCTGAAATCAAGTAAGAGACACGCTTCCCTGGGGTGAGTCTGTGAGGAAGAATTCTAGGAAAGATTAATGGAGGGGAGAACCCCCACTCACCCAGAGTGGGTGTCACCTTCTACCAGGGACCCAGTTATAAAGAGGTCTGAGTAAAACCAGTGCTGCCTGCTTGCCTGCCTGCCTGCCTGCCTGCCTGCTCTTCTTATTGGTCAGTGCTACAGCTGCACTCTCTTGCTGCCCTCAGAAACCAGCTTCTTCAGCCTCTGCATATGGACCAAAGAGCAGTATCTCTCTGGGACTCTTCCAGGTTTTCGGACTCAGATTGGGACTGTTGAGGTGTCTAGCCCCATTTACTGGGCTACTGGGTTCTCAGCCCCTCCTGCATGAAGACAGTCATTGTTGGTCTGCAGCTCGTATAGCATAATAAACTCCTGTTTATGATATACATTCATTCTACCCTGCTGGTTCTGTTCCTCTAGAGAACCTGGGCATATCCTGTGCTTCCATTCAGAACATGTGCTCCCTGCAGACCTGCTTGCACCCCTGAGTTCAGGACAGCCCATTTTGAGACTCCACTTCCCAGGACTGCCTGTGGCTTCTACTGAGCCAGGACTGGAATAGGGATGGAAAGGACTGTGGCAAGTGGAGCCATCAGCTCATGAATTCTACTTAAACTCTAAAATAACTCAGAGCCTAGGGAGGGTGCGTGTAATTGATGAGCTCCGGCGGGTAGTCTGCTCCCCACTGCAAACAGCTCTGCTTGGGAAGGTTGATTTATTTGTGTTTTATGGCTTATTTTGTGGTGAGGAAAAATCAATAGAGCCATTCACTTTTGCATTTTGAATGTGCCAGGCAAAATCAGAGTGGCATCAAGCCAATGCTTTACGATTTCCATTTCCAAAGGTGAACCAGTGTAAGTGAAATCAAACTTGAACTTGAAGATTACCCCGGCATTTTCCCTTCTGAGTGCCGGTCCTTGAAGCAAGGCAGGCTTGAGAAGACCTGATTCCCACCACCAGGAGCCTGCCTGCCTGGGTCACAGGCTCTATCTATGGCCAGAGCCCTGCTGAGCTGGGTCTGGGAAGTCAGGACCTCTAGGAAGCCCTGGGATGCAATGGGAGCCCGGCTGAGCTCTGTCTTGTGTAGACCTTCAGGTCCTCTCTGACTCTCTCTCTCTCCTTTTATGGTTCTCTGCATCTCTACCACTGTTTACGTCTCTGTCTCTCTCCCCTTCTCTGTCTATGTCATCTCTTTCTGTCACTCTCTGTGGTCTCTCTTGTTCGGTGTCTGTTGGCCTCGTCTGTCTCTCTCTTTCTGTCTCCCGCTTCGTCCTGTATCTCCCTCTGCCTCTTTGTCTGTCTTTCTGTCTCTCCAACTCTTGCTCTTTCTGTTTGTCTTTCTCTAACTCTCTCTAGCTCTTTCCGTCTGTTTCTCCATCTTCATTTCCCATTCGCTCAATCTCCCCCTCCCCGCCTCTCACTTTCTCCCTCCTCCTCCCTCCCTCCCCCTTCCTCCCTCTCTCTGCCCCTCTACTGCCTCCCCCTCATTCTCTCTTACCACAGTGAGGCCCGTCTCAAAGCCTTCTGTGTTCAGTAGCTACTTGTCCGGAATCACCTTGAAGCTCCCCGCTGGCCTTAAGCCAGGCCTCTGGCCAAGCCCAGGGACCACCTGTCAGATCAGCAGCTGTTGCAGCCTTCTAGCAGCAGGGAGCACGCTGCCTTTCTTGTTGAGGCCTCAGGAGGTATGGGTCTGTGATGTCACTGTCAGTTATCGCCCACGTTCTCCCTGACTCTTCTGAATTCTATTTTCCTTCACCTGCTCCTTAAATATTGATTTTCTTAGACAGCATGTCCTGTCTCCTTACCCTCCTTCATCATCCTGGATGACTTGATGTCAAGTCAAAACTGTGTACCCACAATTCTTTCCTCACTAATTTCCAGTCCATACCTCCCATGTAGCCTTGGCACTTGCTACCAGACACACAGGCTGACTCATTATGCAGTACTGATTCCTGATTGGCACAGGTAGCCCAACTCTCACCATGAACAAGTTTTTTTTAGAAGTCCAGAGGACTTGGGTTGACATGTCCAGGCACTAGGTAACCCCAGGCCTGTATCTCTTCTCCTACCTGCCATGCCCACACTTGAATTATATGTGAGCAAATAAAGTTGACTCAAGGCCTCACCGGTCACAGGAATGTGAGATGTCCTATGGCTGAGGAAAGCACAAGACAGAGCGTACTTAGAGTAAATGCATTGATGACATATTATCAATTTATTCTCCAGAGTGTGACTGGAGAGCCAGAACATGATTAATTCTGCCAGCAATACGTGAGATGTCATGGTGGAAGGGGTGAATGAGATGGGTTGGAACCAACAATGAGAAGCCAGTGGATGGAGAGAGGAAAAACAATGTTTCCATGGTAGTAACAGGATAGTAAGAGCCAGCAGAAACTCTTCATGCTGGAGAATGCCAGTGCTCCAGGATTAGCGTGTGGAGCATGAGAAGAAGAGGAAAAGAGCTGGGCCACTACTGAAGACCATGAAGACCACAACATGAAGATCCCACCATGTGGTCTTACAGGTGTGTGGGGGGTAGGGGGGAAGGGGAGGTCTGGTGAATATTACATGGGAAGGAGCCAGTGTGCCAGGAAATCTAGCAGTTTCCTAAGCCTACTTGTAGGAGGGCAAGACCCAACAAGGATGATAATGGCTTGTGTTTCTCCAAAATGTCAGGATCCCCTGGTCCGCAATCACCTATGCTTGCTTGTTACAGTCAATCATGATTGGGCCTTTGGACTGTTGGTATTCCCTTATGGAAGAAGGGGGCAGAGAGGATCACTGGACTCTCACCTAAGTGGCCAGCCACTCCTCTCAGCCTGGGAAACAAGCCGAGGAACTCCATCACAAGTCTTACAGTCACATGTTAGAAGCACATAAAGATGCAGAAACTACCTCATAACCACCCCAGAAGCCAAACTGTCCACCTGTGATGTCTCACCCCCTGATGCTGGAAGATGAGCCTCATCTAACCAGTAGCCATGTATCCACTGTCCCCAGCTAGACACACTGCCATTGCCGGCATTGAGTTCTGACGTCTAGGAACATTCCCATAGCAAAGCTAGGGAGTGCTCAGCACGTGGAGATTGGCTCTGGCCTTCTCTGCTCCCCACCCTAGGAGAAGTCATCTTATCACCACAGTTATTTCTCCTCCATCTCTTATCCTGATGTGGCAGCCATCACGCCAGCAGAATGGGAAATAGGGGACTGACAAACCATGATGTATGGCTTCCAGGGGAAGGATATGAAACAAAATTGTGAAGGCTGACTGTTGGACATGAGCTTTGAATTAGAAATTTGAGAGACTAAAGAGCTGATAAATACATCATGATTCAAAAACATGCTTTTGCTCTTCGTAAGTATAACATTATAGTAAACTGTTTGTGCAAACTTATAAAGAAATTTGATGACACTCATGATTAGTACTGGAACAAGATATTTCTTCCAAATGACAACAGTACCATTGTTCTCTAAAACACCTGAGTAGATATGCTATTTCCCTCCATTAACATAAATGATTTAAACTCTGCTTTAAAGACAGATTTTCATACCGGAATAGCAACTCCAAAACCTCGGTGATGTGCATCATGAAAGAGACAAAACCATCACGGATGTCTCACAGGTAAAATAGAGCAGTGTGTTAACACAAATGAACAAAAGCCATATTAAGCTCAAATCACCCGTGGAGGCATTATTTCAGGCATAGATATTTGAGAAACACAAAGAGAACCTCTTCCTTCTAAGAAAAATGGAAGCCATGGAGGATCTTTCACAGGCTTTGTGTCTGTAGGCTAAAGTGTGGCTTCATGTGCAGGCATCAACATGTAGGCACTAGGTAACTTTGGCATAAGCACTAGGTGACATACATGTGTAGTAGGGTCAGCATCCATGCATACGGTCACCTCTACTGACTACAAGAGAATAAGAATAATTTCGCCAAGGAATATGGCAGCCCTATTTAAGCATCCTATCAATCTCCCCGATGTGCTAAACATCTGCATTTGTTGGACCTTTTTAAAGAGTCGTCTTGTCCAGAAAACACCAGAAAGCAACAAGGGCCTGGATCTTCCCGGATTTCCAGGCTCTGTTAAGGAAGCTGTGGAAGTTCCTGTTTTAGAAGGAAAAGCAGGTTAGACATGGCACACAGAAAGGCTGGCCAGGAATGGGGTTTGCTTTCTTCCCGTGGCCTCTGCCTCCCACCTGCCTTTTGTCTTACACACCCCTCTTTGTTTACTCCTTTCTCCTTCCTTCCCCCTCCTCCTCCCCTCCACCCTCTTCCTTCTCCTCTACTTTCTCTTCATTCTCTTTTTTCCCCCTCATATTCTTCCCTGATTAAAATGCACACATGTGCACTGAAAGTTTTTTTGTCTTGCCTGGGCCCCTGCAACACTGCTGTTTCTATTTTATTTTTGTTTCCACATTTAATAATTGTCTCTATACTTTCCTATATCTGATTATACTTCTATGACAGCAACAACAAAACCAGCATCTAGCATTTAAAAACAGGACATTTTCCATGCCGTTGGGACCTCTCGAACAAACGGTGAAGAGGCCCTCAGTGGATGAGCTGAAGCTCTGAGCAGATGTTCCCTACAAGGATCAGGGGCTCCCTGGTGCCACCAAGGCCCAGCTGTCCCCTTAGTTCACCAATGGCCTCTGCGACCCTGAACATACATCATGTTGGCTGCTGTGGTCTGTGCAGCTCTGCTCTCCTCCCTGCCTTCTGCCTTCTGCACAGAAAGCATGGCTGCTGCTGTAATCAGTTCCTGCACCCAGGGGCTTTGGCTTGTAGGGATAGGAGAGATTTTCCAATGCTTTTAACATGTGTCCCTTACAATTTTGTATTGTATTGTATTGTATGTATTGCATTGTACCAGACAAGCAGATTTCTATGAGGCGTCCTTCTTCCGTTGTTTCTATAAATGAAAATGCAGTAGGATTGCCAAATATTCTCTTTCTAACACAATAAACAACCCTGGCATGTGCTCTCTAAACACCCCAAATTTGGTTCATTCTTCCCCTGGTGTGATCTCCTCTCCCAGCTCTATTAACACATCAGACAGCGGCAGGAAGTGTTCAATTTGTGTTAGGTATTCAAGGGTATTTCCAACTTTCGTCAAGTATCCCAAACTCCTGCTCCGCCCACTCCTTTCACCCACACACCTGTGAATGGACTGCAATTCAGGGGGAGCAAGTGTCAGACTTTAAATCCTGCCCAAGTCCAAAACAGTAGCTCTTTTTATCAGCTACTCCTGTCCAACTCCTAATGAGAAGAGCATGGAAAACCTAGGGAAGGGCTCACATAATCCTTGGAAGAAAGGTTGTGTTTGGAGAGATGGTGTATCTTATCTATCTTGTCTTTTTCATTTGTGTGTGTGCAAGTGTGTGTGTGTGTGTGTGTGTGTGTGTGTGTGTGTGTGTGTATGTGTGTGTGCTCATACATTCATGCATATAAGTCCAAGAATGTACATGCTAGGAATCACTTGTGTAGAGGTCAGAGGACCACATCCAATGTTGGTTCTTTTTCTGTCCTGGGGTGGGGGAGGGATAAGCTCATGAAGCCCAAGTGCAGTGAGGATGTATAGGTAGTTAGTGGGTGCTATCAAAGAGGGATTCCCAGGCCCACACCTCTCTGATGATATATAAAGAGTTAACAGTTGCCAGAAAAAAAAAGCTATTTTCTTCAGGGGTATAGTCACTCGTAAATTATCCAGGCTCCTGTAAATTATCCTGCACTCACATTCTTGTAAGCAACTATAATTAAATCCATCGGTTCACCTGAATTGGGAGAAATCCTTTCTCTAATCTGTCCTTGGTGTCCTGCCTGGGGTGAAAAGACATTTATATGTCTCTCCAAGGAATGTTCACACAACAGAAGCTGAAGGCTAAATATTTTTAAATAAATGTTCTCAAGGATATATAACCAACATAGGTAAATTCAAGACTTGAATGTGAATTTATGTCATGAATACAGACTCTCCAAACCTCTACAAACTGCTTTGAAAGGTGAATTTCCAACAGCTACCAACACTTCAAGGATATGTTGTAAGCTAATAACAGCAGACTTAAAGCTGTATTTGAGCTTCTCCCTCCACAATTCCATGTATGAAGAAAGGTTTTGAGCCATTGAAATGGCAGCAGAGCGGGAGGGGCTTGGTCCTGCCTCAACTGAATGTACCAGGCTTTGCTGACTCCCCTTGGGAGGACTTACCCTTTGGGGGGACACATAGTGGGAGGAGGGATGAGAGTGGAATCTGTGGTTGGTATGTAAAATGAATAAAAAAATTTCTTAAAAGAAATGGAAGCAGAAAGGAGAAGAGGAAAATGGGTGATGGGACTACCTACACCAACTCCATCTCTACCTGAATCTTCTGACTGGGTAACAAACAGACTGGGCAACCCAACAGGATACTGGAGTCTCCCTGTGTTAAGGGATGTGAAATGCACTGGGAATTACAGGAATTGAAGACTTAAGTCCCGAAACTGGGAGAAGAAATAACTGAAGAGAATAGAAGGGAGAGCCAGAGCAATATCTGGGGCAATAACTTTTTTTTTTTTTTTGGCTGTGACCCCAAAACCAAAGACAAAAAAACAACAGTAGAAAAATTGCAGTTACAACAGACTGAAAAACTGTGTAAACAATCAACAGAAGGAATTGGCAACCCACAGAATGAGAAAGTGATTTCCCCTCTCTGCATAGTCAAGGTGACAATATCCAAACATGCAAAGATCTCATAGCTCAGAAACGAGAAGACAGTCAGCTTACTTTAGCTTAATTTGGAAGCAGGCAAAACATGTGGCCTGTGTAGTTCTCAAACCAAAGGTTTACAAATTGCCAACAAAACGATGAGGAATGTTCAGCATCACCAATCATCAGGAAACGTCAAGATAAAACTTCAACAGTGTGTCACGTCACACCTCTTAGACTGGATGTTAATGAGAATATGCAAGATTGGTGTTTGAGAGAGTATGGAGAGAGCAGAGTCCCTGCATGCTGTAGGTTGAAACATCACTTAGTACAATCTCGTGGAAAACAGTTCATGAATTTCTCAAGAAACTAAAAATAGAACTATGTATGATTCAGTGGGTCCACAACTGGTTACTCCTGCATATTTGTTACAGCAGTGCTCACGGTAGCCAGGATAACAGAGAAGGAGTTTAAGTGTTCATCAGTGGACGAGTGGATGAAGACATTCTATAGAAGTTACAGACTAGGTAACTAAAACACAGTGTCTCCAAATAATAGAATAATACTGAACAATCAAAAAGGACAAACTATTGATCCATGAGAAATGTATATCCATGACAGCTACATTTTCTAACTGAAAAGCTCTGTATCCAAAGAAAACTTTTATTATTACATTTATGTGGTATTCTGTAAAAGGCAAAATAATAGGAATGGGCAGTAGGTCCATGTTCTCTAAAGATCTGGGAGAGAAGGGAGGTGGACCACAAAGGGACTTCACAAGGACATTTTTCAATAATGAGTTGTCCTCTATATCTGTGGAGGTATATTCATGGTACTAAGTATTTGTCAAACCTCAAGCTGCAAAATGAGAACTAAACCTGCCCCTATTTGCATACTACATGGTCATTTCTATGATACAGAAAATTGTTAAGATTTGTCAAAGGAGAAGACTGTTAGGAACAATAAATGAGTCCAGCAAAGTCATGGGAGACAAAACTCACACAAACACCAACTGCCTTTTTACCCCAGAGTGTCTCTAAAACTTGCAGTGGATTTGACTTAGAGTTGTACCTTATTATGATGTGGATGTGTACTCACACAAGAGTGGTGTGGATGTGGATTATACAACAGTGGTGGGGGCATGTACTCATATAACCATGAGGGTGTGGATGTGTACCCATAAACAGTTGCGTGCATATGGATTTTTACAACAGTGGTGTGATCACGTACCCGTGTAACCATGATGGTGTGGATGTGTACTCATATAACAGTGGTGTGGGTTTGGATCCATATAACCATGGTGGTGTGAATGTGTACTCACACAACAGTGGTGTGATCATGTACCCATGTAACCATGATGGTGTGGGTGTGCACTCACACAACAGTGGTGTAGGTATAGACCCATGAAATAGTGGTGTGAGCATGTACCCATTTAACTAACCATCCTGACTTCATTCTCAGCACAAGATTCAAAGACTTATGTATAATATGTAATACTTTGTGGGTAGAAGAAGGGCAGCAGATAGAATCCATGCACAAACTGATAGAATCTCATAGAAGTAAATCAAGAGTTGGAGAGCAGTCATCCTACAAGGTAGCGATGGATGCAAAACACTTGTTTCCGTAGCAAAGAAAGAAAGAAAAAATTGCAAAGTTCAAGGAAAAGAAACTCCAGAGTCTAGCTAGAAGGCTCAGCCCCATTCACGCATTCCAGAGTGAGGGAGTGTGTCTGAAGAGGGCTGGAACCACTGCCTTAAGCAAAGAAGGAGCCAGAGAAGAAAGAGAGAGGACAAAGGCTGGCAGCGGCCCTGGTGTGCTGACAGAGGAGGGGGTAGCACTGAGGACAGACGGACAGACAGACAGACAGACAAACAAACAAACAAATGAAATGCTCTTTTCTGGACACTCGACTGTTCTTTTCTCCCTTCTTTCCTTTCTTATTTATTTCTTCTTTTCTTTCTGTTGCCTATGCAGGTGTGTGTGTGTGTGTGTGTGTGTGTGTGTGTGTGTGTGTGTGTACATGCATGTGAAGTTCAGAGAACAACCTCATGTGTTATTCTTCTTCATGATCTGTGCACATTTTTTGGCAAGGCTTCTCACACTGGCCTGGAACTTGCTGACCAGTGAGCCCCAGGGCTCTGCCTTCTGTCTCCCAGGAGTGGGTCTACAAGCATGCACCATTATGTCTGGCTTTCTAATGTGCTCTGGGAACAGACCTTGAATCCTTATACTTGCAAAATAAACACTTTATCAACTGGGCTATCACCCTAGACACTCAACAACTACTTTATTTATTTGTTTTAAGTATTTTATCTTTATTGTGTATGTATGTGTGTGTATAGGCATACAAAGTTCTAATGGTATTATTCACAGAAACATAAAAAAGAAGTTCTGAAATAAATAAGG
This sequence comes from Peromyscus attwateri, assembly GCA_902168425.1. Classification (NCBI taxonomy): domain Eukaryota; kingdom Metazoa; phylum Chordata; class Mammalia; order Rodentia; family Cricetidae; genus Peromyscus; species Peromyscus attwateri. Next base: position 21,116 of record CABHPP010119620.1, read on the forward strand.
AAACATAAAAGACAATGAATAACCAGAGCAATTTTGTGAAACAAAAGAATAGTATTGGCCCAGTCACTTGCCTGCCTATCAGCTACCCCAGCACAGCACTTCCTAGAGCTCAATGCATAACAGTAGGAAGGTTTCTCACACCTATTCTGCTACCCAGCCTGCCTGTTAGCCACCATACTCATTGTGCCTCCCAGAACCATATGGAGTCCAACCAGAAACTATAGGTAGTGACCTCCAGATCTAGTCTACCACCCTCCCTACTAAGATGTTCTGAGACCAGACAATGTCCTTCACTACTGAACCTGATAAAGATCCCCCAGACTAGCCTTCACCTCACCCATTTTCATCTGAGGGTGATGTGGAGTCCTGTGTCCTGTCCCCATGGAACACTGCCAACTCCTATTGTGACCTTAGCTCTGCCACCACAGGACCACCTGAAGAACCTGTGAGCCCTCTACAAAGTTTAAACCTTGGCAGAGAGGGTCCTCTAGTCCTACAGGAGGTTTACACCTAGGATCATTAGTTGCACCCATCTCTAGCTAAGCTAAGACCTATTCTCACACCCTATTGACACAGCAACACAGTGGCTCCAAAGACTGAACACAAAGCAATATCCAACTGATCTCAACTTGAAAAGTTGGAATTCAACAACAACAACAAAAATGATCCAAACACCTGCTCAACAAGATAAGACCAGAAATCCACATCAAAAAAAACACTAAACACTCTAACTCCAGATCCCTAGATCCCAACATAAAAAACAAACAACACCAATAACCAAGATAATATGTCTTCTCCAGAAATTAGCACCCCCATTGTAATGTCCCCTGAGAAAAGCAACTTAGCTATTGCATTTGGCAATGATTTCAAAAACAGCGATTATAAATAGATTCAAGAAGCTCAAAGAGGGTATGAACAAATACCTGAACAAGTACTACAAAAATACAACTGTGGTAGTTTGAGTGAGATGTCCCCCATAGTCATAGGCATTTGAATACTTCGGTCCCCATTGTTGATACTGTTTATGGAGGTTTAAGAGGTGTCTAGTTAGGCTTTCTATTGCTGTGAAGAAACACCATGACCATGACAACTCTTACAAGGAAAACATTTAATTGGAGCTGACTTACAGTTTCAACCATTTCATCTATTATCATTATGGTGGGAGCATGGCAGCATGCAGGCAGACATGGTGCTGGAGAAGGAGCTGAGAGTTCTACATCTTGATCCACAGGCAACAGAAAGTGAACTGTGTCACTAGGCATAGTTTGAGTATAGGAGACCTCAAAGCCCACCCCCACAGTGACAAACTTCCTCCAACAAGGTCACATCTTATAATAATGCCACTCCCTTTGGGGACCCTTTTCTTTCAAACCATCACAGGAGGTATAGCCTTGCTGGAGGTAGTATGTCATAGGGTGAGGGCTTTGGGGTTTTAGAACCTCATGTTGTTTCCAGTTCATTTTCAGTTTGAGATGTGAGCCTTCTGCTCTCAGCTTCCAACTCCAACAGCCATACCTTCACTCATTCATCATAGACTATTACCTCTCCAGAACCATCAGCCCAAATAAACGCTTCAATAAGTTTCCTTGGCCATGGTGTTTTATAACAACAATAGAAAGGCAACTAATATATAAACTGTTGAATAAAATAATAAAACATAAGTCAAAATGTGAAAATGGAATTCAATAAAGGGAGAATCTCTGAAGAAAAGCCAAAATAAAATAAAACTCAGTATAAAAACAACTTAGGAAGTCAAACAAAATGCTTGAGGGAAAAAAATCTCCCTAATAAACCGGATCAAGTGGAAGAAAGGAAACTCTTGAGGACAAGGTAGAGCAGATGGATCACTCAATTAAAGAAAATGTTCACTTTAAAAAGCCCCAGGAACAGAACATGTAGGAAATCTGGGACATGATGTGGAAAAATCTTAAATATCAAATGGAAACACACACACACACACACACACACACACACACACACACACACACACACAGGAAAGCCAAAATAATCCTGAAGAATAAAAGAACTGGTGGAGATACCACTATCCTTATTTGTTAAAAGTTATGCTATAGTGTTATAGTAATGAAAAACAGTATGGTACTGCCATAAAAATAGACACACTGATCAATGGAATAGAATTAAGAATTCAGATATAAATCCAGCAACCTACAGCCACTTGGTTTTTGACAAAGAGGTAAAAAATATACAAGGAAGAAATGACAGCATCTTCAACAAATAATGCTGGTCAAACTGGATAGCTGCATGCATACGGATGAAACTGGGTCCTTCTTTCCCACTCTGCACAAAACTCATCTCCAAGTACATTAGGGATCTTAATGTAAGGCTTGATGCCCTAAATCTGATACAGGAAAAAATAAGAAATACACTTGAATTTATAGGCACAGGGAAGGACTTTCTAAACAGGAGCCAAGAAAGAAAGGCACATTTTTAAAGATTAACAATTGATGTGTGACCTCATGACACAAAGGATTCTGTACAATAGGACACCATCATTCAATGAAGAGGCAGCCTACGGAATGGGGAAAACATTTACCAGCTACACATCTGATAAAGAGTTAGTCCACAGAATATACAAAGACCTCAAAAACCCAAACAATAAGAAAACAAAGACTCTATTTAAAGTAAGGCATGTAACTAAATGAAGAGTTCTCAAAAGATGAATTACAAATGGCTGACAGACATTTTTCAAAAGAATGTTCAATTTCCTTAGACATCAGGGCAGTGCAAATTAAAACTACTTTGAGATTCCTTTTTATCTCAGTCAATCAAACTGGCCAATATAAAAAATAAATGACAGTAGATATTGCTATGGCTGGGGAGAAAGATGTGTGCTTATTTACTACTAGTGGGAGTGCAAACTGGTACAGCCACTATGGAAATCGGTGTGAGGGATCATCAGAAAGCTAGAAACAGTGCTGGGTGTGGCGCACACGCCTTTAATCCCAATACTTAGGGAAGCAGAGGCAGGCAAATCTTTGTGAGTTCAAGGCCAGCCTGGTCTACAAAGCAAGCTCCAAGACAGCCAGGGTTACACAGCAAAACCCTGTCTTGAAACACACACACACACACACACACACACACACACACACACACACACACAAAGCTAGAAATAGATCTACCATATGATCCAGTTATAACATTCTTGGGAATATATCCAAAGAAATTTGTATCTTACTATTGAGATACTGTCTCTTAAATATTGATTGCAGCTGTAGTCACAATAGTCAGGAAATGGAAATCAGCTAAAGAATGAGTAATTAAAATGTGGTGCATTTATACAATGGAATATCATCCAGCTGCTAAAAAATAAAATTATTGAATTTGCAGGTAAATGGATAGAGGTGGAATTACTCATCTTGAGCGATGTCATCCAGTCATAGAGCATGGAGAAGTCAAGCTGTTACTAACCTGGTAGCTTCATCTCTATTGGCTAGCTTTCATGGTGCTGAAAGGTGCTATGCACATTACAAGAGGAGAAAAGAACCCATCAATCTCACCTGTAAACTGTGAACTCTGAGCTACAATAACAACTGGTCTAATAAGGTGTGGCCATGGCTGTAATAGTGGCATGAATGTAATGGAAGTTCTAACTACTTTCTATTGGATCTAAAGCCATCTTCACGGTATAGAATTCAGGCTGGCACTATTAACATGGCCAAGAGAGTGTGGGTAAATAGGTCATAGGTCCTAGGAAGAACCTGATACTATTAATCTGCTAAATGGACATAGTATTTAAATGACTCCTCTTGACTTATTGCTATACCCTCATCTCTGCCCTCATCAGAGCCTTCTTCTTGTAGTATATGGCAATTAATACAGAAACCCTCAACTGGACAACATGAAGAGAATAAGAGAGTCTGTGGAGTGATGGGCCCTAAATGGAACATTCCTATCAGTTCCTCTTTCCCAAAGCTTAGGGATCTTCCTAAGATCCTAAGGTGAGGATTGAAGATTTTAAGAGCCAGAATGGGGGGTAACTTGAAGGAAACTCTTTTCTGGACACAATGGGGCAGTTGCCTACATGAACTCACAGTGACTGTAACTGCAAAGCCCAAGACTTGCAGAAGCTCAAGCAAGACAAAGTCCCAGTATGGAGGGAGAAAGAGTCAGGCACAAAATCCCACCATTAGATGGGGAATGCTTGTCATTTGGCAGGTTCCTGGAAAATGTGTGTCAGGTTGCTTTAGTGATGGGATCCCTGGTAGGTAGACCATATTTCAGGGCAGGCTTCACTCCCAAGAGCAGTTGGGAAGCTCAAATTGGACATGATGGGTTTTTTTTTAAGTAATAATAAGAAGAGTAAAAAAAAAAAGTACTCAAAATTGAGGTTTAAGGAAGGGAGAGTAGATCTGGGAGGAGTTGATAGGATGAATATGGTCAAAACACACCAAATGAATTAATCAAATATTATTTGAACCAGGTGTGTTGACACATGCCTTTAATCCAAGGACTCAGGAGGCAGAGCCAGGCAGATCTCTGTGAGTTCAAGGCCAGCCTGGTCTACATAGTGAGTTCCAGGACAGCCAGAGCTGTTATACAGAGAAACCTTGTTTCGAAAAACTATGTATAATTTGAGAAAAGGACAATATTGGATGTATTACAAAAAAAATGATTTCAAATAATACTATTAGAGCCATGGCAATACAACCATCATGGTGCTGAGACAAAAAAAAATGTATATGTAAATCAGTAGAATAGAATAAAGGGCCCAGAAATACACCCACACAGCTCTACTCAGCCGATTTTTGACAATAATGCCAAAAACAAACATTAGAGAAAAGAGCCTCGTCTACAAATTGCGATGAGAAAACTGAATATCCACAAGTTAAAGAATGATGCCTAGCTTTATTTTTTCCATTCTGTATAAAAATCACTTCAAAATGGATAAGATCTTAATGTAAGACCTGAAATCTGAAACTGCTAGAAAATACAGGGAACAACATCAAGATATAAGAAGAGGCAGAGGCTGCTGAGATGGCTCAATAGGAAAAGGCATTAGCTGCAAATGCCTGATGACCTGAGTTCCCCAGAACACACAAAAAGTAGAGATACAGAGCTGCTACCATAGAGTTGTCCCTGACCTCCACAAATGCACCTTTGCACACACACACACACACACACACACACACACACACACACACACACACTCACAGCACACACACAGTAGCAGTAGTAGCAGTGATGACAGAAAAAGGTAACGACATTCTGAAAAGGACGCTGGTAGCATAAGAAATCAGAATTAACAAATAGGATTGCATGAAATTAAAAAGCTTCTTCACAGTAAACAATAGTTGAGTGAAGAGAGAGAGAAAGGCTATGTAGATTGGAAGAGAATCTTTGCTAGCTAAACACCTGTTGTATTATTATTATTATTATTATTATTATTATTATTATTATTATTATTTCTAATTGCTGTGAAAAAATATTCAGCAAGAAGCAATGATGGGGGAAAGGTTCATTTCGGCTTACTGTTCCAGACTGCAGTCCACTGTGGCAGGGAAGCCAGGCTGCAGGTGCCAGCGGCAGTCAGTCACATTATAGCCCTAGCCCTGATGCAAGGATGAATGCTGGTACCCAGCTCATCTTCACCTTTTCCCCTTTGCTTCAAGCTGGGACCCCAACCCATGGGGCGGGTCTTCCTCTCTGGAAATACCCTTACCTCCCAGACACATCAGGAGGTGTGTCTCCTGGGCGACTCTAAATCCTGTCAAGCTGACAGACAATCGAGACAGTCATCCCGAATCCACCTTTATCAACTTGACACTCAGCCACAGTACCATGCTTAATTTCTAAATAAAGGCAAGATAAGGTCATCATTCTGCCTAACATGGTATAACTATTCCATCAATAATAATAATAATAATGATGATGATAATAATAATGCACTAATTCTTCTAGAATAAACAGCAAAGACCCTTAATAAATGTTTATTCTTTTCATACTCCACAACTTAAATAGGATGGTAGGTTTAACCACTCCTAAGTATTGACATTAACCCAGTTAATGTCATGCTATGCAGTGATAGCAAAGCAAAGGAAAGAAAATATGGAAACAAACTGAGTGCATATGAATATATACACAAAACCTACTCTTAACGAAAGAGCTAGTACAATCCTCATTCTGTAACTGGCCATACGGCCTTAGCTGGCATTTTAAACTACCTTTCTCTCCCACCCATTCTCTTTTTTCCTCCTCCTTCAGCCGGTTTCAGTTCTTTATAGGGAGAAGTGATTCACCCATTCATTCCTGACCTGTTTGGGCCATTTATTTACTCAGCCTTCCTCGATTGGCTTGTTGTAGTTTCCCACTGACCTGGATCATGGCATATGGTAACACCAAGAAACACCCTAGAGGATCCTGTACTCCAAACATAATCCTCCTTACCTCCATTGTGGGAAAGCAGTCCAATTTTTCCTTCTAGTCTTGATCAACTGCCCCTCTTAACATGTAACTCCTTTCTTAGCCTATTGGCTTAAGGGCATCAGAAACCCAAAGTGCCCAGGAGGAAACTGGTTTCCAATTCAGTGGAATACTTGTGCTTGCTTGTAGAGACACTCTCCCACCTTGTCACCAAAACCAAGACTTCTAGGAGAGCAGAGCATGTTATGGTCATGAGAGCAGGAAACTAAATTTTGCTAGAGGTCACAGGTGATGGTGGTGAGTTTTCCCATACCCATTTCCACTCCTTCAATTCTAGACATGTAAATGCTGGCTATTAGAGAAACAATACCTTGTATCAGATGCCATTTAGAGCATATACAGCCTTATGGAGAACCTTACCCCAGACCTCAAAGCCCATAATGCCCTCTGTCAAGCAAGCTGCTCAGCACTGTGGAAAACGTGGTTAAGAACAATGCATTTCCTGAGCATGTTGAAATTTTCCATGCTTTCAAAATGGGTTCTTTCTCTGGGTAAAGATCGCTGAGTTTTCCTGTGTTTATTGGCCATGTGTGTTTTTTCTGGTGAGATGTTTCTTCTGATCTTTAATCCATTTGTAAGTTAACTATTTTCACCCTTCTATATCAGTAGTTTTCTATACCTCTAGGTCTTTGGTAGCTTTGTGTTTTGCATTTTCTTCTTTTCAGTCTTAGCTTTTGTCCTTTAATTGGAAATGTTCATAGAGCAGAACAGTTTAGCTTTGGTTCAGTGCACCTGACCATTTTTACTTTAGAGACCATGCTTCTCTACCACATCCAAGGGCTCTTCATGAAGCCCTAGAAGCCCTGGGACTGAATGGTTTCTCTAGGCTTTCTTGTAAATGCTGGCATTTTTTCTGCTTTTCAGGGGGAATAGGGCCTGTTTTGAGCTGACATTTGTTCAGTAGGTGAAGTTCCTGTGCCCTTGGAGGCCAAGACTATCAAATCCACTGGATCTGAAGTTACAGGTGGTTGTGGGTGCTAAGACTTGAACTTGAGTCTTCTGTGAGAGCAACAAATGTTTTATGGATATTCAATTTTTTTTCCTTTTTTTGCATTTGATTTTTTTAAAAATGTCTCTCTCTCTTCGTGTGTGTGTGTGTGTGTGTGTGTGTGTGTGTGAATATGTGTGTGTCTGTGTAAGTGCACACATGTGTGGTAGCCAGAGAACAACCCTGAGTGACATTCTTCAGGTACTGTCTACCTTTTTTCTGAGACAGAAGTTCTCAGTGTCCTAGAACTCCTCAAATAGGCTGGACTGGCAGTCAAGGGAGACCCTGGAAGCTGCCTGTTTCTGCCTCTACTGGACTGTCAGGTGTGAGACAAAATACACACACACACACACACACACACACACACACACACACACACACAGCCTCTTGAAAGCGAGTGTTCTGAGGACAGAGCTCAGGCCCTTACGTTTGCCAGACAAGAGCTTCACCAGCTGAGCCCAGCACCTGCTGCTCTGATGCCTTACACAGCTCGTTAATGGGACACAAGTGAGAAATGGCACCAGATGGCTCATGTGTTTCTTTGGCCCTTAGTTTGGCTTAATGAACTTAGAGCAATACTCACTGGGGGAGGTCGTGTGTGTGTGTGTGTGTGTGTGTGTGTGTGTGTGTGTGTGTGTGTATGTGTTTAGTGCACCCTGTCTTAAGATCTTAAGACTTCCTCCCCCAAATCTTCTTTAAAGGAATGAAATGATAGGTTTTCTCCCTTTGAGAATTCATTTATAATGAACTTTTCATTTTGTATGAGATTATCTTTCAGATTAAACTTAACGAAAACATACTGTTTTTATTTGAGTAAAACATTCTGCAGTGAGGATCCTCATGTGTCCCCAAGGCTTAGACTCAGTTGGGTCATTGCCTGTCACCTCGGGGAGGCCGGATGACAGGACCTGCAGGACTAAGAACAAGCAGATGTCCTCTTCTGTTAGGTTTCCCGACCTTTGCTGTTCATGTCACCTTCTATTGCTCTCTCCTTACCTGCTCCCTCCCTTCTCCTCCAGTCACACAGATGCACATGTGAAGTGTCCACTCTGAGACAATGAATTCTGTGGTTTGTGTTATAACTCCTTCTCCGATAATCAGTGTATGGATGTGAGTGTATGTGTATGTGAATGGTGTGTGGTGTGTGTGTGTGTGTGTGTGTGT